>LNAC01000071.1:4569383-4587828 GCA_002007465.1 Ailurus styani | reverse complement strand
TATATATATACAATGGAATATTATGCAGCCATCAAAAAATGAAATCTTGCCATTTGTAACAATGTGGATGGAACTAGAGGGTATTGTGCTAAGTGAAATAAGTCAATCAGAGAAAGACAATTATCATATGATCTCACTGATACAAGGAATTTGAGAAACAAGACAGAGGATCATAGGGGAAGGGAGGAAAAATGAAACAAGATGAAACCAGAAAGGGAGAGAAACCATAAGAGACTCTTAATCTCAGGAAACAAACTTGATGGAGGGGTGGGGTGGCTGGGTGATATGGGGAGGGTATGTGCTATGGTGAGTGCTGTGAATTGTGTAAGACTGATTAATCATAGGCCTGTACCCCTGAAACAAATAATACATTATATGTAATAAAAAAAGAGAAAAGAAAAAAAACCATGAACTTGAAAAGGTATCTGTATCCCCATGTTCATTGCAGCATTATTTACAATGACCAAGACATAGAGACAACCTAGGTGTTCATAAATGGATGAATGGATAAAGAAAGAGAAAATAGAATATTATTCAGGCATAGAAAAGAAGGAAGTCTTGGGGTGCCTGGGTGGCTCAGTGGGTTAAAGCCTCTGCCTTCGGCTCAGGTCATGATCTCAGGGTCCTGGGATCAAGCCTCATGTCCGGCTCTCTGCTCAGCAGGGAGCCTGCTTCCTCCTCTCTCTGCCTGCCTCTCTGCCTACTTGTGATCTGATCTCTCTCTCTCTCTCTGTGTGTCAAATAAATAGATAAAATCTAAAAAAATATATTAAAAAAAAAGAATGAAGTCTTGCATTTGCAACAACATAGATTATAGATGGACCTATGGACCTCAAGGGCATTACGGTAAGTCAAATAAGTCAGACAGAGAAGGACAAATACCATATGATCTCATTTATATATGGACTCTAGAAACAAAATAAAACAGAACTTATTGATACAAAGAACAGATTGGTAGTTGGGTGGGCAAAATGAGTGAAGGTGGTAAAAAAATATTAACTTCCAGTCACAAAATAAATAAATCTTGGGATACAACGTACAACAGGGCAACTAGTGTTAATATAGTTAAGAGAATGGATCTTAAACATTCTTATAACTTGAAAAAATATAATTCTGCATGGTGATGGGTGATGTCTAGACTTATTATGGTGATCATTTTACATTGTATGTAAATATTGAATCATTGTGTTGGACATCTGAAACTAATGTCATATGTCAATTATATCTCAATTAAAAAATGTAGTGATAAAAAATAATACAAATTAAAAGACCTTTATTTTCCCACTGCTCTACAATGCCAAGAAAAGAAAGGGGGGAGTAGCTCATGGGAAATGTAGCCTTGGCATGAATGCAGTGGTGGATTGAGGAGGGGAGCAACTAGGATTTCCAGTCAACTGTGCTTCCTACACAGCTGGAGATCTGGGAGGTGCATATTCATGGCTGCTACATGGAAGAGAAAGAATATATAAAGTATAGAAGTCTGGAGAAGTGTGATTTGTGATTGACTGAACATGGAGGGGAAAGACAGAGAGGAAGGACACAGGGTGACTGAAGTTTCTGGGCCACTGGTGCAAAGCAATACAATTGGTGGAGGAAGAATGGGGGACTTAATAGGGATGGAGATAAACTCCTTTTTATCAGATTGAATATTAGGTGTTTTGAAATATCTATGTGGATACAATCATCTCACAGCAGGGAAAACATATCTAAAGACACATGGGTTCCCAATGGGCCTTATGTTTATCCTCATCCTCAGCTATATATATCCATAAAGATGAAGCTATTTACTTGCCAGAACATCAGATTTAAGAAGCATTCAGTCTGAAGTCATTTATGTGATACAACTTTATAAAATTAAGTGTATTAAAGTACTTCTGTCCAACAAAAGATAACATTAAGAAACTGAAGAGGCAAGTCAACAAAAGTCAAACACACAGATGTTTTTTAAAAATTCCAGAAATTAATAAGAAAAAGACTTACAATCCATTAGAAAAATGAGCAAGGGACTTACATGGATACTTTATAAAAGAGGATATTCAATGTAAGATAAAAACAAAATGAGATACTACTACAAATCCACCACATTTGCTGAAATGAAAAGTCTGACCATATCAAGTGTTAGCAAGGATGCGAAACACTCCTACATGGCTGTGTAGAGCACAAATAAGTACAACCACTTCATGAAAAGTTTGTGACATTGAAGCTCCATATAACCTATGGCCCAGCAAATCCACTCTCAGGCTTATAACTAACAGAAATTCCTGCAGATACACCAGAAGACATGCGCAGGAATGCTTGCGGAAGCCTTAGAACCAGGAACAGCAGCAGACCTGAAATGGCCTGAATAATCATCAGTGATAGACTGTATGAACAAACGGTGATATAATCATAAAATGGAATAATAATATTGATCAGTGAAGATAAACAAGTCCTAGCCACATGCAACAACATGGACAAAACTTACAGAATGTTGACTGAATGAAGCCAAACGTAAAGAAAACATGCGCTATGATGCCACTGATAGAAAATTAAAACCCCAGTAACACTATGTTTTTCTTTTTTAAGATTTTATTTACTTATTTGACAGAAAGAGAGAGAGAGAGAGAGAGAGAGAGAGAAAGAGAGAGATAGCACAAGCAAGGGGAGCAGCCAAGGGGGAGGGAGAAGCAGGCTCCCCACTAAGAAGGAGCCCAGGATCACGACCTGAGCCAAAGTCAGACACTTAACCCACTGAGCCCTCCAGGCGCCCCCCCAGTAACACTATGGTATTTAGAGATGTATACTTAGAGGTTAAAATGTCAGGAAAAGCAAGGGCATGGATTGCAATCAAGAAGCATACTCAAAAGATACTCTGCTTTTTTGTTTTTGTTTTTTTTACAAATTGAAAGTTTATGACAACCTTGTATGGAACAGATCTACTAATGCCATTTTTCCAGAAGCATTTGATCACTTTGTATCTTTACGTCACCTCTCGGTAATTCTCACAATATTTCAAACTTTTTCAGTATTATTGTATCTGTTACAGTGATCTATGGTCAGGGATTATGACTCACTGAAAGCTCAGATGATGTTAGTATTTTTTAGTAATAAAATATTTTTTAATTAAGGTGTATACATTGCTTCGTTTTTAGACATAATGCTATTGCATACTTCATGACTTACATTATAGTGTAGGCATAACTTTTACATGCATTGGGAGAGCAAAAAATTCATTTGACTCACTTCATTATGATAGTTCTGGAATCAAACACCAATGCCTCTGAGGTGTTCCTATATCTTTTCTGCTTACTTACTGCATTTTACAATAAAGAGATAAAAGCTGAGAAGCAAAAAGGAACAAAATAAATACCTTAGTTCCTCAAAAAGAAAACTCGTGGAGTAAGTTTAGAAGGAAATATGAACATCTTTTAACAGACGACAGGAAGCTAGGAGCTAATTTCTACCGCAACAATTTTAAATATACAGGTTTGGGAGATTTGTTTTGAAAAATAAAATAACTTCATCGAGTCACAGAACTTTTTCTCTTACCAAAATGTTTCAATAAATAGGAAAAATAAGTTTAGAAAGAAATATGTTACATCTGATTATACTTAAAATTTATAAATAAACAAATAAAGGAAAGAATATTCTTCAGTTTGACTGTTTCTCAAATACCTAATTAGTATCACAAGGGAGACAGCAGAAAGCAAACCTAGGAGCGTTGGTAGAATAACACACACCACAGCGACAGACAATGTGTCAAGGGTCTGTTTTTCATACCCATGAAAATGAGGCCTCATAATGAGTGAGTGCTTCCTATGATCCAGAGAGCACGAACCGTGCTATACATAAAATGTGAGGTGGAAATTAATTGAATTCCTCATTTGCAGAGATACGTATCTTATTTTGCTTTTTAAAAAAATCAAATATATTTTGGGGGCCATGCTAATGTTACTTATAAAAGAATTAGTAATTCAGAATCATAAGTCTATGGCCATGTTTATCACCAAAAAGTTGTTTGCCAAGATTATATTCTCAATGAACGAAATGTCCAAGATTGCTCAAGCTCACATTTTCTTGATACATTAGTTTTTGGTTAGGGTTCTGAGGTAGTTTATAGGTAGTTTCTTATCATCTTGCACTTTTTTTCTTTCCTTTTTATAACCAAGTGCAGAAAATGGGACCAGTGTGTATGTCCAGCAGATGTCAGTGTTGGTGTTTGATGTGACCGAGGAAGTCCTCCACGCCAGGGGCCACCTAGAAGATGAGCACGGGTCTGTGCAGATCCTCAGTTCTTGTGCAGTGTGGAAGGGCAGTCAGAGAATTCTGTTCTTTTGTAGGATCTTTTCTTCAGAAACATACTGCTGTGCGTTAGGAGATAGATACGGTTCCAACAGATTCGTGCATCTTTTTTTGATTACGCTTGTTCTAGTTGCACATAAATTGTATGAACTTATTCTCCCTCTTGCTCCAAAAAGTATATTCACTATCTATTTCTCTGTCTGAACTTCTTCCCAGAATGATTTTTTGGCTTGAAGAATTTCAATGTGTTTATCTCAGAAAAATATATTTAGCTCCTACCAGGTACCAAAGAAATAGAATATTCTAGCTGCCTTAAAGGAAGCCTTGTACTTTGTAATTATGGAAGTAAGTTCTATCACAAGCTATGAACAAGTTACCAAGAAAGCACAGAAGACACGATAACAAATACTGTCTGGAGGAGAGAGGCAGGCTTCATTGAGGAAGGCATTTGGAGCCTTGAAAGATGAGTATGAGCTTTCCGGAGAAGGGTTTTCAGAGAAGAAATGACATGCAAAATTCTAATGAATGTTTATCATGCATATAAGTTCAATATAAGTGATTTGAGATCATAGTCCTGATTCTTTGGCGACTAACTGAAGTATATTCAAGTAGTTAAGAATAATTTGGAATTAAGGGTGTCTGGGTGGCTCCGTTGATTAAGCATTCGACTCTTGATTTCAGCTCAAGTCATGATCTCAGGGTTGTGAGATGGAGCCCTGTGGTGGGCTCTGTGCCGGGTGTAGAGTCTGCTTAAGATTCTCTCTCTCTTTTCCTCTGCCCCCTCCCCCTCAAAAGGAAAGAATAGTTTGGGATTAAAGACCATTTAAAAAATGGTTAAGGGCACAGAGTTTAGAGTCTCCCTAGATTCAATTTCCAATTATTAGGTTATGATCCAGGAGAAAAATCTCATATTCTTGTGCATCAGTTTCTTCATCTGAAAAGGAGATAAAGATGACATCCAGAATTTCTAGGATTGTTAAGAAGACTAAGTGAAGTAAATATAAAGTACTAAATACAGTATGTGGTGCATAGTAAGTATTCAAAATGTTCGCTATTGGGGCGCCTGGGTCATTAAGCTCAGTCATTAAGCGTCTGCCTTCTGCTCAGGTCATGATCCCAGGGTCCTGGGATGGAGCCCTGCACCCTGCTCAGGAGGAAGCCTGCTTCTGCCTCTCCCACTCCCCCTGCTGGTGTTCCCTCTCTCTCTGTATCTCTCTCTGTCAAATAAATAAATAAAATCTTAAAAAAAAACGTTAGCTATTATTGGTAGTTATTTTATCTCAGTAGTGGTAACAAAGAAACATTTAAAAAAGCTGACACTGAGTAGAGATACTCAGATTATAATTGGGAAAATAAGTGAATCATTTTTTAAACCAATAGTTCAGCAGTGTTTGATATTTATGCAGAATTTGCTCTGTCCTTTATGAAAGAGAACATATCAAAACAGGCATTTTAAGCAGTTGTCTGTTCTGTGTGTCTTGCTGTGTGGTTTTGGGTCAAACACACCTGCTATCAGTGAAGACAAACTCAGGTTCAAGAACATACCAAGAAAAAGGTTTAAAGAACAGAATGTGAGAAATCTCCTCAATGAAGCAACAATGCTTAAGCACTTTCAAGAGAAAATCAGTTGTTGAGGACTTGATCAACATGAGCCTGGGAGCCAACATCCTACTTGAAAGTCTGATCACTAGAAATCTGCTTTCCCTCCTGTCTTGTGAGCAATAGTGACTCCTTTCATAAGTCATAACTAAGAATGAAATGCATTGATTGAAGGAGAGAATGAGAATTATATCCTTAGCTTCCAGATTTACTGACTAGATCTCCATCTCTGTGGAGCAGGTGAATGATGGGGCTTAGTGAATTTGGGTTGACCATGTCATTCATGTCCATATTTACTTTACCCAAGTGATATGATTCAAAAAATGAAACTAAATAAAAGGGGGGAATAAGACTTAATGAATAAAATAAAAATTTCCAACTGTAAAGGTGAACAGAATTCCAGTGACTGAGCAGATATATCTCACACTGATTTTCCTGGCAAAAGTGAGAAGATTGACTGAGTCGAATTACTCACATGAAAAGAGAAACATATATTGACAAGCTGATTCTGAAGTTTTATGGAGAAAGAAATGTCTGAGAATAGCCAACACAATATTGAAGGAGAAGGACAAAGTTGGATGACTGACGCTATCCAACTTCAAAAATTATTATAAAGCTACAGTAATCAAGATGGTTTGGTATTGGTGAAAGAATAGGCAAATAGCTCAATGGAAGAGAATAGAGAGCCCAGAAATAGGCCCACATACATATAGTCAAGTGGTCTTTGGCAATGGAACAAAGACAGTCTCATCGACAAGTGGTGCTGGAACAATTGGACATCTACATGCCAAAAAAAGAAAATGAATCTAGACACAAAACTTACACCCTTCACAAAAAATTAACTAAAAGTGAGTCATAAATGTAAATAGAAAATATAAAACTCTAACACTCCTAGAAGATAAACCTAGATGACGTTGGGTATGGCAGTGACTTTTTAGATACAACACCAAAGACATGAGCCATGAAAGAAATAATTGAGAAACTGGACTTCACTAAAATTAAAAACTTCTCAGTGAGGGGCACCTTTGTGGCACAGTCGGTTAAGCATCTGACTCTTGGTTTCAGCTTCAGGTGTGATCTCAGGGTTATAAGATGGAGCCCCATGTTGGGCTCNGGGGAGCCTGCTTCCTCCTCTCTCCTCTTTCTCTGCCTGCCTCTCTGCCTACTTGTAATCTCTCTCTCTGTGTCAAATGAATAAATAAAATCTTAAAAAAAAAACTTTTCAGTGAGGGGCACCTTTGTGGCACAGTCGGTTAAGCATCTGACTCTTGGATTCAGCTTCAGGTGTGATCTCAGGGTTATGAGATGGAGCCCCATGTTGGGCTCCTCACTCAGTGCAGAGTCTGCTTAAGACTCTCTCTCCCTCTCCTTCAATTCCCACCCCCTCTTTCTAAAATAAGAAAATAAATCTTAAAAAACAAAAAACAAAAGACAAAACCTCCTGGTCAGTGAAAGACAATGCCAAGAGATGGAAGACAAGCCACAGATTGGGAGAAAATATTTGCAAAAGACATATTTGATAATGGACTATTATCTAAAATATAAAAGAACTCAAAAGAAGCCAATCTGGAAAGGCTATATACTATATGATTCCAGTACATGTTATTATGGAAAAGGCAAAAGTATGAAGACAGTAAGAATTTCAGTGTTTTCCAGGGGTGGACTGTGGGGGAAGGATGAATAAGCAGAGCACACAGGGTGGTTTCAGAGCGGTGAAAACACTCTATGTAACGTCTTAATGATAGATACATGCCATTATACATTTGTCCAGACCTAAAGAATATACAACATCAAATGTGAACCCTCAAAAAGTCTATGGGCTTTGGTGATTGTAATGTGTCATTGTGGGTTCACCCATGGTAATAAATGCACCACTCTGGTAAATGATGTTGATAACTGGGGAGGCCATGCCTGTGTGGGCAGAGGGTATATGGGAATCTCTGTACCTTTCTCTCAGTTTTGTTGTCAACCCAAAACTGCTTTAAAAAATTCAAGTCTTAAAAAGAGAGAGAAACATACCAGTCTCTCAAAGAAAGCTAGATTTTCACCAAAAAGAAATTTTGTCATACAAGATATTATGTAAGGGGCAGTGAGTTAAATAATTAAGAATATTCCCAATGACCATTTCTCAGTAGTTTTCCTACTTCTTAGCTTATCTGATGTATATTTGGGCAAGTAAGATAGCTCTACAAAGTTTTATTTTTTTATTTTTACTTATTTATTTTCATTATGTTAGTCACCATACAGTATATCATTAAGCTCTACAAAGTCTTAAACATATCCTTAAATTGTTCTTTTCTTTCTTTCTTTTTTTTTAAAGGATTTTATTTATTCATTTGACAGAGAGAGAGAGATTACAAGTAGGCAGAGAGGCAGGCAGAGAGAGAGAGGAGAGAGGAGGAAGCAGGCTCCCCGCTGAGCAGAGAGCCCGATGTGGGCCTCGATCCCAGGACCCTGGGATCATGACCTGAGCCGAAGGCAGAGGCTTTAACCCAGTGAGTCACCCAGGCGCCCGAATTGTTCTTTTCTTAAAGTTAAATTCTAATTACTCATAATGACACTAATGTAGCCCCTTTTCATGTCCTCTGGCCACATACCATATCCTAGCCATATGAACTTGAATGAGTTGCACACTCTCCATGCACCTTATACCATCCCTTCACATTCAAAATGGAAACTAATATTAACTACTCAGTGCTTGGGATTTTAGGAGTTCAGTAATTTTTTAGGAAGAAACAACCTGCCCTCTGCCATGGTAAGACTAAAGATGTTAACCCAAATAAATTCCATGGGCCCTGGAAGGATCCAATTGACTCAAGCTGAAGAGAAGCTATATATCCCTTGGTTTAAAATTTGAAAATATGAATTATTATCACTTGACACATGTGTCTTGTTTGGTAGATGCAATCTTTCAACATGAAGAATATAGAAGTATACATGACAGAAGTTAAGTTATTATGAGCCTAAATTTTGAAAATTGGTATAATTTGGGGATAGAAAATATGGGATTTACTTAATTTTCCTGTCTGTGGCTCTGAGTCAAAAGATCTGGATAAGATTCCTGGCTTCTCTCACCTAGCACCAACAACCTTCCAGGAACAGCATGTGCACAAAAATATACCTTTACTTTTCCTGCAAAGAAATTTTCTTTATACAAAAGCCTCATTGTGCTTGCTGTAAACAAACACAAAAACAAAACCCACATGATTCTAATCACTCCCAGAGAAAGAGAGTCCATTGAGCTTTCATGGTCTGGTCCACACTGGCCATCTTCTGTGATCACCGCATTCACAACCAGCCCCTGCCCAGGATAATTCTGCACACGTCTGCTGCTATGGAACTCCTAATGTCAGCTGAAGGAACCAACTCCAGGCTTACATTAATCACTTCCTCTCTCATTCAACTTCTGGAACCCTTTCCTTGGATGTTGAGAAGCCTTGGGTGCTCTCGCACACCCCTCTGTGGTGCTGAGAGGCTACAGTTGTGTTTCTAACACCCCTCATAGGTTTCTTGAGCTTCATTTTCACACCATTTGGTGGGAGGACCGCGGCAAGGCTGACAATCACCAGAATCCAGCAGGACTGGTGACTGACAGGTCTTCTCAGTCCTTGAATCATCATCAAATTGTTCTGAGGAGTACTGCTGCTACTCTAAAGCCCTTCCAGATAACTGTGGGGTGAAGGTGGGAAGTAAGACAGAGAACCGCCAATGCTGAAATACTCTCAATTCCCTCCCTGAATTTATAGGAGTTTTGTCTGGTCTGGAGCTGTGTGAAAGGAGGAAAAACTAGTTCTGGCTGATAACTGGTCACTTTCTAAATTATTCTTTCTCTAACCTTGGTGGTAGTTTGAATCAAAAAGCTAAGAAGTTTCTATCTTCTATCTCTCCTTTCTTTTTGATGCCTCTTCACTAAGCAAGATAGCTCAGATCTCCTAGCCCAAAAACACTTCTCAAGTTATTATCCCACCACATTAATTTTTTAAAAATTGGCCTAGAAACTGGTGAAGTTGTAAGAATAATCTGTCACATTAGCCAGTTGAACATTTGCAGGTGCTTTTGTAGGAAGGAATTTAAACTCAGTTGTATTTGGCATATACCTTGGGATAGAAGCTTTGTATATATAAAAAATACATATATTTTCAAATATAAAATAAATTTTCATAAAAAATTGTGTTTCCTGCAGAAACATTTTCAGAACAGGAAGAAGAGAGATTATTTTCCTTTTTGTGTGTGCCTGTAACAGTTTCTTTGTATCATATGCACCTGAGCATTAAAAAAAGAGGGAGAGGGGAGCCTAGGTGGCTCAGTCAGTTAAGCGACTGCCTTTGGCTCATGTCATGATCCCAGGGTCCTGGGATGGGATCAAGCCCCATGTTGGGCTCCCTACTCAGCAGGGAGTCTGCTTTTCCCTCTCCCCCTGCTTCTCCCTCTGCTCTTCCCATGGCTCGTTCTCTCTCTTGCTCACTCTCTCGAATAAATAAATAAAGTATTAAAAATAAGAGGGAGAGAGGTTACAGTAAGTATAAAGGGTCCTATTGAGACATGTCCAAACCAAATAGTCTTAAAAGTCATCTTGCTGTGTAGCCAACATATTAGTTCAGAAGAATATGTCTTTTGAGAAGTGAAGAAGAAATACCCAGAAAATGCAATTGTACCATGATGAGATTAGTTACCACATACTAGGTGCCAATGTGAACAAGGCTCTGCTTTTTTCTGAAAATCATTTCATTTATATGAATTCGCACAAGTCATCTATTGAATAGGTATTTTTATCCCCCTTTGGGAGATGATGAGACAGAGGCACAGAGAGGACACGTGTCTTGCCAAACATCACATTTTTAATTCACCAAGAATTCAAATGAGGCCTTTGACTCCAGAGATCTTGGGAAAACTTGGTATTTTCAAGAGAAATGTCACTGGTCTTGATCAATTTCAAATTCAGATTAGCCTGATTTGTTCACAATTATTTAAACCCATAAACGCATTTATAGAAAGAATACAGCTGATTTACTTGGTCGGCATTGGTTTGGGCTAAAGGATATATCAGGATGTATCATCAGTTTTAAAATCAATTTCTCTTTTTTTAGGGAGAAAACAAATGAAATGTTTAACTATAAAGATTCATTGATTCATTTGGAACCTTGAGAAGATTTTATAAGAAACCACTTCTGGTCACTTGACTTGTATCAGCTGAGAAAATTACTTACAAAAAATAATTAATGAATGAGAAAATAGATACATCATTAATTGTAGGTATCTAATATTGCATGGTAATAACATTTTTTATTTTTGTATTTGACATATGGAACTGACATGTGTAATTTTTTTTCCTATAAAATCACCTCCTAATATTTTGGCAAATTTGGGTGAGGCAAGTGTCTCTCTCTCTATCTTGAATGTTTATAGTATTGGAGAGCCCTGTGGAGCTCCTTTGTTATGCAAAATATTTATCTGCTTCTTATGAAAGATGGACAAACTGTTTCTAAAACCCTATGTCCCAGAACTGGGGAAAAATAAACCTTGAATTTTATTTGAGTCATCCAAATTATTCATATTCTAAGACAAAGATCAAGCAAGTACATTGACCAGACTGTCCTCCTCAGTAGGAATCTCACCGGGGGTTAGACTGGAAAGGAAGCAGTGCAGTGTTGCTTCTAGACCTATCACTCTCAGTAAATGCTCACAGTGACACCATTATAGGTGAGCACTGGAGGCTTAATGTTGACAAACAAATTCAACCCATGGTGCCAAGTTGACACTAAAGATAATTTACCTCTAGTCCTACATATCATTAGGAAAAGTGAGGTGTGAATATATCTCTTTGGAATAAACAGAAATGGTTCTGGGTTGTTTTTTTTTTTTAAAGATTTTATTTATTCATTTGACACAGAGAGAGAGATTACAAGTAGGCAGAGAGGCAGGCAGAGAGAGAGGAGGAAGCAGGCTCCCTGCCGAGCAGAGAGCCTGAAGCGGGCCTCGATTCCAGGACCCTGAGATCATGACCTGAGCCGAAGGCAGCGTCTTTAACCCACTGAGCCACCCATGCGCCCCTGGGNCAGAGAGCCTGAAGCGGGCCTCGATTCCAGGACCCTGAGATCATGACCTGAGCCGAAGGCAGCGTCTTTAACCCACTGAGCCACCCATGCGCCCCTGGGTTTTTTTTTTCTGAGATATATTTTCAATGAAAAAAAAAAAGAGGAAAAATGAATTTGGATCATTCCTGTGAGAACTCCACTTCAGGAGTTTTACATAAATGATAAAATTTAATTTAAAAGATCTTTAGTGACCATTAGTTTCATTTTCCAGAGGGACTATCAGAATTTCTGAGTCTCCCGCGTCAAACACAATTTTGTGTGGAGTTTCCTCATTTAGCCTCAAGGAAGCCAACAAGATGGGCAAACCCTGTGTCAGCTTTCTTCCGCATGGGATGGGTGTGGGTGTGTAGGTGTGTGAGTGCTCACGCACGCACACGTACCAGATTACTTAGATTTCTATACTCATATAATCAAAGGGGAACAGCTTTTTTTATATCCTAAAGAAAAAAATATACTAGTTATTTGAAGTTCAAACTTACTTGTAGGCACTTCTGCCTTCTAGGGGATGTGGCAAATCTTATCAATGGGGATAGACATCTCCCTATTGTTCTCTTCCCTTTAATGATCAAAATTTTAGAGTAGCATGCTGCAAATACAAATGTCTTGTGTGAGATATTTTTGTTTTAGTTGCCTTTCAGTCACATAGAAGGACTGAATTCTGCGCTTGATCAGCCCAAGTGCAAAGACATAAACAGCCTGGGGAGATGAGATGAAAGTCAGAAATGTGAAGGAGCAGGAATTATGAGCCAGGAGTGACACAGAAACCTAAGTCCTTGCAAGGCACAGAAATCGTGCTGGAAGATTTGACAAAGGAGGCAGTATGTGTAGGTAGGTGTATTCAAATCTGTGCTGTTTATGCAGGTATAATATTATATTAAGAGTCCGACTCCATTTTTTGATATTTGCCTACCGACGGCAGCTTTTAAGCCTCTCTGCTCCTTTCCCCCACTTTGCCTGGCATCTGGGCAAGCCGATAAGAAAGGCTGGTACTCCTTCCAGCTGCTCAGGGAGGGGGTTCAAACCATGCACAGGAGTTCCCACTGCAGCCCCAGCTCTAAACAGCACAAGACTCCCCAGCTAGTCTCCCTCTCTCAAATCACTTTTGGACCTACCTGGGAGGCTCTCTCCAAAAATCTCATTATATAACAAACATTTCCTACTCTCTTGATGTGTGTGGCATCAGCAGTCTCAACATTTAAAACAAATATTGAGTGTAAGTCCATCTCCCTCTCTGGAGTGACCAAAACAAATATGCATGTACATTTGACTATATACACATATTTAGATTGAAACTGAGATCGAACCTATATGGAGGACATTTTTCTCGTAACCTTACCATCAGAAAGAAATCTCAAAACTCACATGGAAGGAAGGAAGAGATCTGAGTCATACAAATATTTGTCCTACACCCACTTTTCAGACACACACTGAGTGAATAGTAAATAGTCAAGAAGCTAAAGAGTCATTTTAGAAATTAAGGAGCTTCTGAAAAGAGAGAGAGAATCACTATTAAAGTACCATCTAGAATATAAAATTTTCTTCTAAAATTTCTTCTAAATGTTAGTGAAATTTTAAAACCCTACAGTTACGGAGTATAAAACGAGTCTTAGATGACTGTGACTATGTATATTAACATAGGTTCTTACACTTGCATGGCTCTGGTCAGAATCAAATCAAGAACACAAATAGACAGATGAGATGAAACCAAATGTGAAGTCTATACACAAAAAGTGAACTCGGCACTGTAACAGATGAAAATTGCAAGGCTTACCCCTGTCAACTCTGGCGCACAGTAGCTAGATTGCTATAAGCAAAATATGATAATACACACTGGATGACATTTAATCATACCATGGTCAAGAAAAGAGTCATGTGTGTTTTGTGAGGTGATAAGTAAGTGAGTTCAGGGAAGTCACATGCTTAATATATGGCCATCAGGAAAGGACATTCCAACCATATGTCATTGGCATCAATGCAGTTTCTTGAGAAAAGATGCAATTTCCAAAGCCTATCCAAAATGGCTTTTCTGGATCATTCTACTTCTAGATAAGTCTTTGAGGTTAAGGATGGACTTGGATGGACTATCCAATTTAAATCTTGGGCTCTCTGAGAAATAATCGTTCCTTCTAAAATATAATAAAATCCAGCCAACTCTCTTAGGAGTTATTAACATTTCATTGCTATATAAATGTTCCATAGCAGAAGAAGGAAGAACTGTATTCAGGGAATAATTCTGACAAATTACAGTGTGAGGTCTTGTTAAAGGTTGTTAAGGGTTATGTCCTCCAAATGATTTATCCATCACAGTAGGAATAGAAATACCACACAGCCGGAATAAGAATTAGCACTGCCATTTTAATTAGGTGAGCATTGGATTGTTAAAGACCAAAGACCATAATTATAATATAGAAGGTATTGCAAAGCAGCTTAAAATAATGAAAATTTTTTTGTCATTCAAAAATAGTCAGCCTTGAATATCTATTTAACCTATTTATTCTCTGCAGATCCCAAATACTCTTTCCACTACCTTTACTGAGTGAAGGAAATTAGATAAAGCTACTCAACCTACTAAGTGTGACCTTTTTTGGAGATTATACTGTTCTTGAAGGTAATAAATGCAATAATTCTAGTTATTCCAAGAGAAAGATTGTAATTATGTGAGAAAGACAAAACGACTTATAATCCACCCACAGAAAGCAATAGAATATGAGCAAACAGGACATGTTTCATTGAGAATCTCCTTAAATTACATCATGAATCAGGAACAATTAAATTATAAAGGACTCTACAAAACAAACTGCTTCCAAAGAAGTACTGATATCTTATAATGATGCCTGTGTCAGTGTTGGATTAAAAAGTAATAATGCACTATTCATACCTGCTTTGAAGATAAAACCTATTGGTAATGAGCAGAAACAAAAATCAAGGCTGTGGTTAATTGTTTTGAGAGACAGGAGCTAGAGTACGGAAGAGTACTTTTCAGGGAGGTAATTAGGCTTGTGGGAGTCAGAATCTTGTTAATGGCATGAGGTTCTTTATTCTTTCCCTCAATCAATTATTTAAGCCTATTGCAGGAATTTACACAATGAATAATCAAGGTACAGAGATTTTGGAGGACATGAAATTGTCCAGCGATGCACTAAGAGTGGGTTAGTTTACACTGGAAAGTTTCCAATGTATGTGTACTTGTTAGAAATTCTAAAATGGATTATTTTTTTCTAATTAAAGTCTTGGCAAGAATTAAGTGGTTTAGTAACTCTCAGGAATGATGGAGTCTGAGCCAATCATTTGGAGCCATTGGACACACTGCACATCCAAATCAAGTCTTGGAAATGAAGCACAAAAAACAGCAACTATCTATTGAGCACCTGTTAGGTACTCGGAATTCTGTCAGGTCCGATACACATATAATCCCATTTAGTCCAAGGAAATTTTTGTAGATGCTGTTTTTAAAGATGAGAGAATTGTGATTCTGAGAACTTAAATAACTTCCAGAGGTCATTCAGTGGGTTAACGGAAGACTGGGGATTAGTGGAAGGCCCAGGTTTTACTCCATCATGGTCCCCTTTGGCAATTCACACCGATGATGAGGAAAATTTCTCTACAATTCCAGCTTGTTAGTCATGTTGGGAGGTAAAATTTATACAACTCTCTGGGTATTTTCTGGTCACAATTCTAAGGCTAAAGCTCAAAATGAGACAGTATGAATCAGATCATTCTCTGACAGCTTCTGTGTGACAGATTATTTTTAGAAACATATCTTGTATTTGGTGGTTTGTTGTGGTTAAAGTACATGGGGGTGTAGGTCTGGTTTTGACTTCAGCAGTAACTGGATGTATGATCTTTGGCAACTTACCCTTTTTAAACTTCTCTCCAGTAGCCTCAAAGGTGGCAATAAATAACAGTCCCTACTTAACAGGACCGACAAAAAGAATTAAATGAGATAGTGAATATAAAGAGTCTAGTCTATGCTCAGTTATGTTTGGCAACTAGACTTAAAAAAAACTGGTTTCTATTGGCAACAAGTAGGATTGCTGAAAATAAGATTACAAGGGATTTAAAAAGTTGTTCCCTTGATTAAATGATTACAAATACCTCTTTGTTGCTTAGCATCAGAGCGATCTATAAGAAGCTCATTCTTAAGAACAAAGGGCATAGAAAACAATCTTCAAAAGAGAGACATTAAAAACATGAAAAAAGGGTGCCTGGGTGGCTCAGTGGGTTAAAGCCTCTGCTTTCGGCTCAGGTCATGATCTCAGGGTCCTGGGATCGAGGCCCACATCGGGCTCTCTGCTCAGCAGGGAACCTGCTTCCTCCTCTCCCTGTCTCTCTGCCTGCCTCTCTGCCTACTTGTAATCTCTCTCTGTGTGTCAAATAAATAAATAAAATCTTAAAAAAAAACATGAAAAAAATTTAACCCTAATTGGTAATAGAGAAATGCACAATAACACCAACATGCCATTTACTCTTTATTAAATTAATCATCCTCAAAAAGATACCACAAATGATTTAAAAATATAATAAAGAAAGCAATTTTATTCATTGCTAACAAAAGGCAACATTTTGCAAGACTAAATAACATTTTTTTCAAAAATATAAAAAAGAATTTTAATTTTTAAAACATCAATTCTACTTCTGAAAATTCCCACTAAGAAAATTATTTAAAAAATGGAAAATCGGGGACACCTGAGTGGCTCAGTCAGTGAAGCATCTGCCTTCGTCTCAGCTCATGATCCCAGGGTTGTGGGATCGAGTCCCGCATCGGGCTGCTTGCTCAGTGGGGAGACTGCTTCTCCCTCTGCCTCTTCCCGCCACTCTCCCTGCTTGTGTTCTCTCTCTCTCTCTGAGAAATAAATAAATAAAATCTTTTAAAAAAATGAAAAATCAACATAGATACAATCTTTATAGTAGTATTATTTAATTGAGTAAAAACTGAGGAGAGTCTAATCACCAACCAAAAAATTATTTGCAATAACCACGGTGCCATCTCTTCTCAGCATGTTAAGTACCAATTAAAATTAATGTTATGAAGACAATATGGCATCATTGTAAGGCTTAGATAAAAAGGAAAGTGTGGTGAAAATTGTGTAGACCCGTTAAGGCTAAATGAGGAACAGATGCCCAGAAAAAAACTATCTGAAGAAAATTCAAAATGTTCCTAGTTGTGTTAGGATGATGGAACTTGGGATCATTATACTTTTTTTTTAAAAATTATAATACAATATTAATTGTATACTATTAGTTAAAAAACAATTTTACTAAAACTATGAGTGATAGCAGTAGGGTGGTGACTGTTCTCATTATTATGTAACTAGCAAGTCTTATGACTAACTCAATTTTCTGAGTTCAGAAACTGATTTATTAATTACTGTTTTTCATATGAATAAAACCAAAAAAATAAGAACCAAATAATAAAATTTGTTTCATACATTTTTTCTAATTATTTTTAGAATAATTTTCCGTCAAACAAGTACTTTCTCAAAATGAGTCACATGTGTGATCTAGGACTAATTACACGCAGATATCAGTGCATCAGTCTTTCCATATGTTAAAATTTATCTCCAATGATCAATATCTTTAATTTCATATGTCTATGGACTTTGATAATTTGTTTTCTCAATCTCTTGCCTTTGGAAATTTTCTTTAGAAGAGTCAGTAACAATATGAATACTGCTACTTTCTTGCAAAACTAATTTTTTAAATTCCATTTGACATACCACTGACAGAATTAATTTTTCCTGAAAGCTATTGCTATTATTAAATATTTTGAGACTTTTGTTTTCAACTCAGTTCCTCTGTAACTCACTACAGGATTTTGAATTAAATAATGTGAAGGGTGGGGTGGAAGAATGTAGGAAATCACATGGTTAGCTATTATAGTAGATAGAGAGGACTTCAGAAAGAATTCCTTTTCTTTCCTTTCTTTCTTTTTTTTTTTTTATTCTTTGCCCAAGGGGTACAGGTCTGTGAATCATCAGGCTTACATCTTTCACAGCATTCACCAAAGCACAAACCGTCCCCAATGTCCATAACCCATCTACCCTATCCCTACCCTCCCACCCCCCAGTAACCCTCAGTTTGTTTTGTGAGATTAGGCGTCTCTTATGGTTTGTCTCTTTCCCCACCCCTTCTTGTTTCATTATTTTTCCCTCCCTACCCCCCACGACCCCTCAACCTGCCCCTCAAGTTCCTCATATCAGAGAGATCATATGATAATTGTCTTTCTCTGATTGACTTATTTCGCTCAGCATAATACACTCCAGTTCCATCCATGTCGTTGCAAACGGCAAGATTTTGTTTCTTTTGATAGCTGCATAGTATTCCATTGTATATATATACCACCTCTTCTTTATCCATTCATCTGTTGATGGACATCTAGGTTCTTTCCACAGTTTGGCTATTGTGGACATTGCTGCTATAAACATTCGGGTGCACGTGCCCCTGAGGATCACTACCTTTGTGTCTTTAGG
>LNAC01000071.1:4441801-4564787 GCA_002007465.1 Ailurus styani | reverse complement strand
GCTCGAGCTCACCCGGCCTGTGACCGAGTGTCTCTGTCTCTGGCGCGGCCCCGTTTAGAATCTCCGAACCTGGCAGATTCCCGCAGCCACTCCCGTGCCGCTCCTCCCGGAGGAGGAAGGTGAGTCTCTCGGGTCTGCCGCCCGCGGGGTCCCTCTCACAGATCAGTGGCCTGGCTGCGCTTCAAATCACAGCCCAAGGTAACCCTGAGCTGAGAGACACCTCAGCTCAGCTCCGTCTCTCCTGCCGGCTTCTCTCTGAGACCTGGGAGCTCGGTCGTGCTCAGACACCCCTGGTCTTTTTGTGTCCCCGTGGGTCCTGAGACCACACTGTCCCTGCAGGGGCTTCACCCCCCGCTTGGTCTCTTGGGCGACGTCCCTCCATGGAGCCGACTTCTCACAGTTCCGAGTCTGTGCTCCGCTGCTCGCTCCCTTGCCGGCAGCCGGCCCCTCCCCCCGGGGTCTATCTTCCCGTCGCTGCAGATTCACTTCTCCGCACGTCCTACCTTCCAGAAGGCGGTCAATTTTCTGTTCCTAGAATTGCTGCTCTTCTTCTCTTGGATCTCCGGTAGAATTTGTAGGTGTTCAGAATAGTTTGATAGCTCTCTGGGTGAATTTCTGGGACCTGATGATATTCGGTCTCCTACTCCTCTGCCATCTTGCCGCTCCTTCTTTTCTTTTTTTAAGATTTATTTATTTATTTGAGAGAGAGAGAGAACGCACATGAGCTGGGAGGGAGGGACAGAAGGAGAGGGAGAGAGAATCTCAAGCAGAATCCGCCCTTAGCATGAGCCTAAGATCATGACCTGACCTGAAACCGCTTAACCAACCGAGCTACCCAGGCGCTCCTAGGCAGAGTCCCTTTCTAATAATGGATAATTGAATTCAGGGCAATTTAACATTTACTATTTGTTACATGCAGTGCTAAACATGGTGGACAGAAGCAAAGATGATTAAGAGACAGTTTCTGGCAATAAGCCTATGTTCTAATAAGGAGCCAAATACATAAAAACAACAACAACATACACAGGAGTGAATGTGCTCCATTTCTTTCAATTATGCTGGCTGAAATTCTGTAAAATGACTTTTATTCTAAGAAGCTTTAGAAAATTTAATGCACGGACTATTTGTATTGTTTTATGTTCATTCCTAAATATATAAGTAATGCTTGTGCTTATCATAGCAATTTGAAGAATCATCCTTAGTTTTCGGGGGGCTGATCAAAATGAAGTAAACCCACTATAGTTTATCTTTCTCACTGGTCACAGCCAAACACTTTGGACAATAAGGTCAAAAACAAACAACTACCTGAGAACTTTGAAAATTAACAACAGCAAATAAATGGAGGGTGAAAGACCAAACTTGAAAAATGACCCATAGAGGGTGAGTTTCCTGATTCTTTCCCCTTCTTTTATCTTTGTGCCACAAGCATGGGCAGATTCAATGTGCAACTGTTCATTTGGTACAGGGAGCAAATTTCAGAGCGAGAAACCCTGTCTTTCTAGTAGAAGAACGGGAAAAGGAGCCCTTGCTCTACGCGCAGCCTCAATTGCGCATAACTGCGGCAGGGCAAGCAGCTAAAACTCCAAAAGCAAAACAACACACAATACCAAATGCAAGACCAAACAAGACAATATGCAAGCCAGAGGAATAGGAAAAGGGAACCCTTGAAGGCTGAGAGTATGTGGCAAATTGCCCCATGAAGAGAACATGGGGAAGGCTCCAATTCTGCTGAGCTGACACAAGTCCCAGCTCGCCCAGAGCTGGGCGTCTGTGGGACAGACCAGAAGAAACATAGCACAGGCTTTGAAAGCTCAGCTGACACAGGAATTCTACCCATGGAAGCGAAGGTAGAACTTCAAGTTTCAACTTAAGTAAACTGCCGTCTGAAACCACCACCATCGCCACCAACAATCCACATTCTCTGGTGGATTGTTACAGGACTTGGTGCTTGTGTCTCATAATATTCAAAATGCCCAGGATACAATCCAAATATACTCAACATACAAAGAACCAGGACACCATGAGAAATCCTCAAGGGAAAATAGTCAACAGATCAACAGATGGAAACTCCGAGATGAACCAGACGTTGGACTTTAAAGCAATTATAACCAACCTTCCTTCTTCCCTTGCTCCCTTTCTTCCTTCTTTCCTAACTCCTGCTTAATTTGGTTCTTCATTTCTTATCTTCCTAAGGCGCATACTTAGATTTTTGGTTCTCGACCTTTTTCTTTTGTAATAGAAACATGTAAAGCTATTGTTTTTTTCTGTTTCAGCTAAATCCCACTCATTTATTTTTGCTGTTTTTGAGACAGCTAGGGACCATGGGAACAAGCCCCTAGTGAAAAACTTTATGCGCCGGGGCACTTTCCATTGGGTGTTTACTGTTACACCACTACTCTTAAAAACAGAACCAGAACGTGGCCCCACATACAAGCCGGAATGAAAACAGGACTCTGGGTCCAAAAAGCACCAGTGAGCTGCCTGAATTGCCTGCCAATGTAGACCAATCAGAACGAGGCCCTTCCAACCAATCAGGAGGAAGCACTTTTTTCCCCTTTCTCTCACTAACGTATTAGACACGAGTGGAAACCTGGGTAGGTGATTTCTCTCTATACGCAGGACCTCCCCTTTGTAGCTACTCGGTTTATTGCTGCGTGTGCTTTTGGCTGGAGCTGTAGCCCGGGGAAAGCCTTGCCTTATCTTTGATGTTTGGTGCTGGGTTCATCGTGTGGGGCCCAAGAACCCAGCTCCAGTAACATTTTCTCTATCATTTAGTTCAAGCTAATTTCTAACTTCTTTTGTGAGTTCTTTTTTGACCCATACGTTGTGCAGACGTGACTTGTTTAATTTACATATCTTGGGGGGTTTTCTAGATACCATATTGTATTCATTTGTAACTATTCTCTTATAGTCAGAAAACAACTCCTTTAACCTGAAGAAATTCCCTTAGCACTTTTTTTTTTTAAACTGGATCAGGTGCAGATGAATTTCCTCATGGTTAGTTTATCTGAAAATATCTGTATATCCTTTGTTTTTTAAGGATAGTTTTCCTGGGAAAAGATTCTTTAGCACTTTGAATATGGTTCTGGACTCCTTTTATTATGAGAAAAAGCTAATAATTGTATCATTGTCCTTGTATATGTTTTGTGTTTCTTTTCTCTAGAGGCTTTTCAAGATTTATTTTCTTTATTTTTTAGTTTTCAGCAGTTTGGCTCCAGTGTGATTTTCTTTATATTTATCCTTCATGTGTATGTGTACTGTTTGTTTTGATTTGTTGAGATTCTTGGATCCGAAAGTTAAGGTGGTTTACCAATCTGTGAAGAGTTTAGCCATCATTTCTTCGAATAGTTTTCTATGCCTGTCTCTCTCTCCTCTCTTTCTGGAACTTTAATTGCATGTCTGTTAGGCTTCTTGGTATTATCCCAGAAGGACATTTTTCTATTTACTTATTTTCTATTTATTTTTCTTCAGTACTTTGTCTCTTTCTGTTCTTGAGATTGAGCAATTCCTTTTGATCTTATAAATTTCACAAGTTATTTCTACCACTTTCAATCCAATGTTGATCCCATCTAGTGAATTTTTCATTTCAATGTTTATATTACAAAATTTCTATTTTCATATATTTTCATTTCCATTCACTCTTTTAGACCATTATTTTCTTTGAATGTTTTCAAATATATTTTTTTAATTTCTTGAACACAAAAGAGCTGCTCTAAAGTACCTGTCTGACAAAGCCATCATCTGGCCAACTGGAAGTAAAGGTCCCACTCGACTTATGTTGTTTATTTTTTTAAGATGATAGATTACACTTTACTCTTTCTTTGCATATGTAATATTCAGTGAAAACCGGATATTGTAGGTAATATGTTGTAGCAACTCTGGATTCTGTTGTGTTCCTCTGGGGATTTGTTGTTAGTTATAGCAGTCAGTTAATTTTCTTGGATTCAAACTGTAACTTCACTCTTTCCAGTAGAATACAGCAGCTGATAACCCTGCTTATTCCTCACAGCAACCAGCTGCTGCTTTTTTGTAGCCTGATTCCCTGAATGTCTTCACTATGATGGCATGGTGATAAGCTGATGATTCAGGAAAAAGGTATTTCATATTTTTAGGCTCACAGATCACAGCTACTCTGCACCTGAAGACTCAAATTTCCAGATGCTCTGCCAGCATCAGACTCTCTTCTTTGATGTTTCAAATCAGTAAGGCTGATTGGCATGTGAGTCAGAGAATGCACTTGGTTAAAAAAGCAGCAAAGTCACAAATCTCACCTGATAAATCTGTTTTGCAACACAATATTTCTATTTGGCCTTTTTTTGTTTTATTTGCCAGACACCCAAGGCTCTGCTTTGAACATTTATAGTTTAGTGGTCAGTCAGGGATTTCTTCAAAGAACTTAACATGCAAAGACTAGGTCTTGGCACTTCTGCACTTCTCTCAGATTTCCCTTTTAAATTCTCAGCTGTTACTCTAATACTGAGCACATTCCTCTCCATTCTAGAGCTAGTTGGGCTGAACGTTTTCTCTTCTCTATAGATGGTCTTTGGAACATACTCAGGCATTTCTTAAACTTTGTAAGAACAAGTTTTTGAGAATACAATTTCCCTTGGCTTTTGTTCACACTTACGTACTTCCTTAGTACCTTTAAATAGTTTTTTAAGTGTGTCTAACCTTTATAACTTTTGTCCGTGGGAATATTCATATGACATTATTTTGCCACCATTGTTAGAAATCTGTCTCCACCCATCCCAGGCTATTGATCGGCACTTCCTTCATGGGCAGATATCCATAGCTGCCTTTGCCTTTCTCTACCATAACAGGATTCAAGCTGGAAGTCTATCATTTTAAAGAATTCTATTATCGGATTAATCTTGAAAAAACCATCTCACTAAAAGTCAGTAGATACAGTAACACTTAACTTGGACAAATAGCTTGACTGTTGTGTATCATTGCTTTCTCTTCTGAAACTTAAGAAATTGAATGACATATCCAGTAATTGTGCCAGTGAAGTTCTATTTTTTCCTTTTATGGTCAAGAAGTAAATACCACTACTAATTTATAGGTGTAGTGATTATTTAAGCTGTTTTCTTCCTGTTTACATTTTCTCAGAAAACAAATCACTTGTCAACTGAAATGCTCTCTGGAGTTAAATGAAACACTTTATCTATTGTCTCAGTGGCTTTGTAAATGCTGTTTTAATTTCAATACCAAAATAGTCAATGGGCATATTACTCCGAAGGTGAATTTTCCAAGATTTTCTAATTTCCCAAACAGAGTGTTTTCTTCCCTCCATTTTCTGTCAGTTTTCTCCCTTTCTTAATTTCCAATTCCTCCTCAGGATTTTTCTATCCCAGTGCATTATTGTCTGGCCCAGGGTGTTTTTACTCTCTTGCAATTCAAAAGATGGGTGCTGAACTGCATTTTCTCTTCTGAATGACAAAGTCAACAAAATAAGAAACATGTCAAGAAAATGTCAGTTATTAGCAAGAGACTGAAAATAACAAGGTGAACAAAATATAGGAAGAATTCTGCCACAAATGGGATCCTCTGAATAATAGTTTTTGTATCTTTATTTTTATGTCATATATGTAGATAAAATAATATTTATCTTATTAAGCCTAGTGTTCTTATTACATTCATTATCTTTTCATTTAACTACTTATTTATCAAATACTTTTTAAATTATTAAAGTATGCCACAGAGCAGGAAATAAAACAGTCTCCCTGCTCAGCTGCCACCCAAAGTCATACCATGATGAAAAGCTATACTTAGAGTTGACAGTGATCAGCAGATTAAGAGTCTTGGTAAGTTACAGCATAAGAGAAAAGAACTAAGTAATTCAAGTGTTAACATCTTTTGAAGATGACAGTATGGGAGATGAGACAGGAAAGATCGAAGAATGTCAAATAATTCGGTCTTTTTTTATTTGTCCCACTGAATTAACCAAATTATTTCTAATGAAATTTGTTACAGGCCTATTACATTACAAAAAACATACTTTTCACTGAAACAATTCAAACAAGAGTTAAGTCTGCGATCACCTTGCACCCTTATATTAAAAAACCAATTGCGGGGTGCCTGGGTGGCTCAGTGGGTTAAAGCCTCTGCCTTCAGCTCAGGTCATGATCTCAGGGTCCTGGGATCGAGGCCCGCATCAGGCTCCCTGCTCAGCGGAGCCTGCTTCCTCTTCTCTCTCTGCCTGCTAGTGATCTCTCTCTCTCTGTCAAATAAATAAATAAAATCTTTAAAAAAAAAAAACACACCAATTGCTTTAATGTTGTGTTATCAGGAAGTCCACACCATAATAATTCACTTTCTTTTTATTTATGAAACACACAACCAAGATATATTAATCTAACTAATATAAAATCACTTTACTAAATCTCTTAAAAGTTGCTCACCTGACTCTGTTACAGACATTGAGATTACTATGTATGAATTTTACACATACACAGTTACATTGTGTGTGAATCTATGATCAACTTATTGAAGAATTAAGAACATTTATTTAGAAATACTACTCTGTCTCATAAAATAAATGATGTCTTTCAAATTAGCTTGTTGGAAAAATTTTAAAAATTGGTTTCTTGCTAGTATTATAACACTTGATTTTTGGGAATGCTGTAGCACTCTATAACACTGATTTTTGGAATGCCATACTTCTAAAGCTAGATTTAGAAATAAAAAAAATACTTAAGTCTTGCATATAAAATTTTAGAGAAATGACTTGAATCATCAGCTATTACAAATAGATATTGTACAGTGATTTAATATGAAATATGAGAATGGTAGAATTATTTCTAAAGGATGGCTTCTCTATTGGATAGTTATGAGTATCAAACTGGATGCTAAGCAGAGTCCAAAATTATTTTTCAAAATTCCTATCATCCAATCCTTTTTTATCCCCTTGTGGTGGGGATAAAAAGGAGAGATAAGAATTTGAAAATAGCAGAATAAAGTGGAAAATGAGGAAAAGAAATTTATTTTTTAGTAAGAAAGTATAGTCATTTTTTAAAACAGATCATTGATACATAATCTACATTTACATAAATGTGCATATTTCAGTCAAGTCACCTTTTATTTTTTTAATCTTTACTATCACCAATAGCATGTAGGAAGCTAAAGTATATTTATATTGGTTATATTGACATTAAATAGATATGATGACTATATTGTAACAATTTGAAGCTATTGCACTGCTAGATCTATACATAATTGTAAGTATTAAATATCTCAGTAAAATGCTTACATGAAATTGTTTATTTCAAAAATATATACTGTACTTTCACTACTTACATTCTGACAATTTTTTAAAAGATTTTATTTATTTGTTCACGAGAGACAGAGAGAGAGAGAGAGGAGAGGCAGCAGGAGAAGCAGGGTCCCTGGATGTGGGACTTGGTTCCAGGATCTTGGGATCATGACCTAAGCCAAAGGGAGATGCTTAACTAAATGAGCCATCCAGGTGCCCCATATTCTGACATCTTCTGAACAAGGATAAAAATTCTTTTAAAGGTGACAGATCATGGGGCTGGGTGGCTCAGTTGGTTAAGCATCCAACTCTTGATTTTGGCTTAGGTCATGATCTCAGGGTTGTGAGATCAAGCCCAGCATCAGGCTCTGCACTGAATATGATGCCTGCTTAAGATTCTCTCTCTCCCTCTCCCTCTGCCACTCCCCTCCCCATTTCCCTCTAATTAATTAATTAATTAATTATAAATAAATAAATAAATGTCACAGATAAGAAGTGTGCATTTGCCCCCTTTGCCTATTAAGATTTTGTTGAAAAAAAGAAGGAAAGAAAGATATGTGAATAAAAATAAACCCAGAAGTTTCACTTTATTTCTGCAAATCAGAGAGAAGTTGAGAAATCACAGAGAGGGGAAACAAACTGGACAAATGGAATCCTGAGGTGCACAGTGAGCTTTATCCCTATAAAAATCTGAGGACCTACCATTAAAAAAAAATGAGCAGAGCTTTTGAGGAAAGCTAATCTCTGTGTAGATCTCACTGTGTTATTTATCTAGGCTTGAGTCAGGAAGACCAATGACATAGTAATTCAGTTTTCTGGACCCCACACCCACCCAGAGTTGCCTCATGTGATTAGTCAGAATTTCCACTCCAGAAGGGTCCATGTAACAGAATGGTTTTGCTTATACAAACTTACTCCACTCACCAAAATTTTAAAAGGAAATAGCACTTTGACAAATTTCTTCTATGGTTATTCAGTTAAAAGAAAAAAAAAACAAACTTCCCACTGTAGAGGTCAGCTTGAGTAATTTATATCTTTCTAGAAAAGTAATTATTTTATCTATATTTTAAATTTTGTTTTCATGGAGTTTAATCAAGCAGTACATTTTGATTATTTTAATTTTCTCAATATCTGTAATTATTTCATCATATTTATTCTTTGTTTTTATATTTTTTTCCTTGTCTCCTTTGGATTATGTAAAAGTTATAACTTTTTCAATTTTACAGTTATTTAATTTAGTTATTACTTCAAGTCATTTTCTTTTCTTTTTTTTTTTTTAGTCATTAAATTCTCCTATTTTTCCTTACCTTGAATTTGGCATTTTTCCAGTTTCTTAAATTTCTACAAGTTTATTTTTATTTTTTCTGCTTGATTTATGTACGTATTTAAAGCTATGAAATTTCCTCTTAGTGAAGCTTTAGACAGTGTACCATAGTAGTAAATGACATTTTGTGAGTTAAAGGTTTGATTAGAAGTTTGATATTCCAAGAACTTAAGAGATGGAAAAAAAAGATTCAATTATTTTTTATCTACTTGATATTTCATAGTTAAAAGAGTTAAATCAAACCTTCTTACTATGTTTGGTTTTATATTTATTTTCCTTTACAAATCCTGATGCTAAATCATGCATTGATCTATGGAAAATAAAATGGGTAACACTTAAAATATTTTCATATTATTAAAATAATTATTGCTAATCTTAATAATTGTACCCAACATTTATAGCATTATATCAGTTCCATGTGCATGGTATTATTTTAAATTCAATCTATACATTAATTCAATCATTTTCATTTTACAGATGAAAAGTGAGAAAACTGAGTCTTAGAGAGGTTGTATAAACTGTGCTAAGCAAATTAGAAAATGTAGACTCTAATCTAGTTCCCTGACTGCAGAGCTAAAGCTTGTACCTCACAATTATGGGTGGGGAAATAGTATAGGAAACTAGAGTCAGGTTGCTTAATATTCTAAACCAGTCTCTGCTACAGTAAAAGCTGGTACAGGTCGATCATGCTTGATAGTCCTAAATTGGGGTTGTACTAAATGTGTTCAAAGTCTGCTAAATTAGCATAAATGTTATATAATCCTCGATTGGCAATTCTAGGAGCAAAGATGAATTTATGCACTCTAAATATTGCTGGTAGTCAGTGGCATTACTGTGATATGGCCAGCTATGACTAAGGATACATTCCAGAGTCATAAACTAGAGAGAAGGTATCTGGCCTTGTTATGCTGATTTCATTAAAACTCTACTGTAACTAACTGCACTAAGTAGTAATAACCTAAGAGCCCATGTGGGCCTAGAACCAATGATGGAATCTCAGAAGTCCAAGGAGTCAGCTAATGTCAGAATCCATATGTCAACTTCAGTGGACATGAGCTTTGGGTTTAGTTAATACCAACTATGCTGGGTTTGACTGACCCACATTTGGGCTAACTTTGGTCATGTGTTAAGTACAACTTGGAATATAAAACCCATTTTTGTTTACTTAAGTTAAAAGAAAAGAAAATATAGCCCCTTCCCCTAAAGAAAGCAAAGATGAAATATATGTATTGAAATGTACAGTCCTTCCCCCTTAACTGCGGTTTCAATTACCTGTGTCCATGGTGGTCTAGAATCAGACGATCCTCCTTCAGAGGCATTGTCAGAACGTCAATAGTAGCCTAATGCTGCTGTGTGACGATGTGGTTGTCATTTAGCTCACTTGATCTTATCACACAGGCACTTTATCATCTCACATAAATATAAGGAAAGGAAAAAGAGATCTTTAAAACCTTATCCAGAATTTTGTCACCTAACCATAAAGGTGGCTGGCTGGAAATGTTGTCCATTCCATGAGTGTATGGTAGTCCATGCATAATTGAGGTTCTAAACTAAGGAAGGAGAGAATGAATACTGTGTACTATGTTTAGAAATTACTTCCCTAATCTGCATAGTGCAGGGTTAATTCAAGGAAGCTATAACAAACTGAAAGTTTTAAACAACTCAATTTTTAGCAATCAATGGAGTCATTATGTCTAAGATTTTAAAGTTCTCTTTTTCCTTCTTGCCAATCATTTGTA
Organism: Ailurus styani; assembly: GCA_002007465.1. Lineage (NCBI taxonomy): Eukaryota > Metazoa > Chordata > Mammalia > Carnivora > Ailuridae > Ailurus > Ailurus styani. Next base: position 4,554,472 of record LNAC01000071.1, on the reverse strand, counting down.
CTTTTTTTCTTAATTGGCTGCTATTTTCAATCAAGTACAATTGCCCTAAAGTAAAGTTAGAGTCACATTCCACTGATTAGAGTTGTCTTCTAATGATTAATGAGCCAGTCTGAAATTCACACTGTGCTTATTTAGAACATGATAGCATCATTCAGTAATGAACTTTGAAGAGATTATTTATTTCCCGTTGCCATATTTCTAATCAAGTGCTCATATGCATAATGAATGCTTCGAGAGAAATCCGCTGTTTGCCTTGTTTACAAGAAGAGTCATCTTAACGGCAAACCACAAGCATGTTGAGATGGATTGTCTAGTGAAATCTGAACATGAATTAAAATATTTCAGGGATTCGTGAAATAGTAAGACACAATGGTCTCTAAAATTCTAATAAAATCATATGAACTTAAATGTCTTGAGATTCATTTGTCCAACCCCTAATCCAAGTCCTTGAATATAATCACCAGCAGGTGATTCTCTGGCACCTTGTGGACACCCTCAGGATGGTGGAAACACCACCTCTGCATCAGTCTCCTCCAGATGGAAGGAATTGCTAGAACATTCTTTTATTGAGCCAAACTGCAAAATTTACTTTCTCCATCATCATCTTCAACTTTTCTCTTTCTCTGCCATGCTAAATGCTTATATGATACGTGTTTAGACAAAGTGAGCTGCCATCAATATTAACAGCCATATTAGAAAAAAATTAATTTCAGGATCACAAAAGTGGTGAAAAGATCATCAATGAACGACATAAGTGAGGAACCCATCCATGCAAATATCTAACACTCTGTGCAGAGTTCAAGGCAGAGTAAACAAAATGAAAAGCCCATTGGGATAGGAAGTGAGTTTGGCGGGTGAGTTCAGGGAATAGCAAGACTAGTGTAGCTGGAACAGAAGGAAGGAGGGACAATTGACAGGTGGTTAAGATAAATAGTAAATGGCACTGTGAGGGAGATATGGAGTCTTTGGACTATCTTGAACAAAGGAGTGACATGACCTTTCTTAGTTGTAAAAGAATCCGCCTGTCTGATGTATGGAAAATAGATTACAAGGCAAGAGGAAGTAGAGAGACCACTTCGGAGGCTGCTGCAGTAGTCAAGGGGAGATACTTGTTTATGCCAAGGGAGTAACTGTGTTAGTGGTTTGACTCTACTTATGTTTTGTAGGAAGAGTCTACATGATGTTCTTACAGATTGGATGGACAACAGAGAGTGAAGTATAATGAATCTGATGATCTTCATTTGAGCACCTGGAAGAACGACTATAGCACTTGCTGGAGTAAAGGGTATCTTGAGAGAAAAGCGCACCTATGCAGGGGAAAGTCAAATGTGGATTTTTATTTTAATATGCCACTTAGGCATCCGAATGAGGATATCGAGGAGCAATATGTAGACTGTGCATATGTGAGTTGAAATTTAGCTGAACAGCATCAGTCCAATGTCTTTTAAAGTTGTTAGGTTTGTAGAGTACATCTGTACAGTTTCCTCCTTGGTGCTTTGAAACCATTGCGCTTGATGATGACATGTTATTTTCAGGTTTCAATTCCGGTATTAATTATATCATAGTCATGTATGCCAGTGGCATACTGGAAGATTTTTTTTTTTTAGTTTGAAAATTGTTGCACCTACTATATTGTATCCACCACCTTCAGGATGGAGGTACTCATTTCTCAACTTCTTGGAGCATTGGATGGTTAGAGCTCCCAATTGCATCATACTTAGGGAATTGCTCTTTTTTTAAAATTTTTTTATTTGACAGAGAGTGAGAGATCACAAGTAGGCAGAGAGGCAGGCAGAGAGAGAGGAGGAAGCAGGCTCCCTGCTAAGCAGGGAGCCTGATGTGGGCCTTGATCCCAGGACCCTGAGATCATGACCTGAGCTGAAGGCAGAGGCTTTAACCCACTGAGCCACCCAGGCACCCAACTGCTCTTCTTTTGAAGGAGGCTGTCTTACACATCCCCTCCTCTCTGTGCAGCTCAACTCCAGCGGGCTGGTCAATGCAGGAAGGGTAACAAGTCCTGGATCCTTTCTTTGCCTCAATTTGAGAAAACTTACACAAATGCATTACAGTTCAACTTGTCCTTCTGCTCCATTCTCTGCTCTTAATCCTTAGAAATATTTCTGAGAGCAGTCATTCCATAATAAACTTGACACCAAATATCCATCTCAGAATCCATTCTTCAGGAAGCTCAACTTAAGCCACATAGGTCTCACAAAAGTACATATTAATAAATAGTTTTAGTTTTAGTTTTTTTAATAAAGTCATAGACCCACTATGATACAAGTGATTTTGGTATTATTTACATTGTTTATTATTAACTATCCAACAATACTGGTTAAAGAGCATTCAGTTAAACTTTATTGTATTTAGAATTTTTTCAGCTATAGATTCATCCAGGTAGAAGCAAAGTCTCATGGCAAATATGGATTTCATTTGTCTTTTATTCCATCTTAAAGTTAAATTTTAGATTAAACCATAAACCATCACATTTATAGGACAGTTTAATAGCAATTATATTTAACAAAAACAGAAAAAAAAATTGAACCCAATAATACTTCAGTTGCAGAAATGCCTCAGAACAACATGGTATAGTCATTATTTTTATAATTCAAAACTTCACAAAAGACCAGGATCAAACTCTCAAAGCTTTTGTGCAAATTCTCATCTGTCAATCAAATGCTCCCTTTCTGAACATGTTTCTTTTCATCATTTCAAAAAGTTGACATTTCTGTGATTAAGATCATCCCCTCACTTAAAAATCTCTCCCCCAGCTTCCTGTGTTTTTCAGAATTATTTTTTAAAAACACTATTAAATGGTCTTTTGATAGATTCAGTTTGTTTACTTGATGGGTTATAAACAAGTAAACTTTAAGAATCAAAAAGAATGTTTCTTTTTAAATTTTAAAGCAGAAAAGCCAGTTGAGTAAATTGTTTACCTTTAATATATATTTACTAGTACTGATTTAAAATTTTTTTGAAATACAGGAAGAAAAGCATGACCAAAAAATGAGAGCTACACTAGAAAACTCTTTGTTTAATTGCTTTTCTTTTTTTTTTTTTATTTCACAGAGGGAGAGAGATCACAAGGAGGCAGAGAGGCAGGCAGAGAGAGAGAGGGGGAAGCAGGCTCCCCGCTGAGCAGGGAGCCCGATGCGGGCCTCGATCCCAGGACCCTGAGATCATGACCTGAGCCGAAAGCAGAGGCATTAACCCACTGAGCCACCCAGGCGCCCTGTTTAATTGCTTTTCAAGAATCGTATGTCTGAATGCAGAAACATTTGTTTATGATTGTTTAATAACTGCCTTCAAATTGCTGACCCTAATCTCTTCTGTTGTTTTAGAATTTCAATCTTCAAGTTCTTACTTTACTTTTGCTGATAGAATAAAATTATGTCTTTTTTTTTTTTTTAGAAAGGGGGGCAGAGGAAGAGGGAGAGAGAATCTTAAGCAGGCTCCACTCCCACCACGGAGTCCCATGTGGAGCTCGATCTCATAACCCTGAGTACATGACGTGAGCTGAAATCAGAAGAGTTGGATGCTTGACTGACTGAGCCCCACACGCCCCAGTAAAATTATATCTTAAGATAAAACATAGGCAATGTTATTTTGATGATTTTAAGGTGAGTTAAAAAAAATAAAACAAAGTAGTGTGATTTTACATTATGTATATCTCATAAAGAAAGTGAAAAACAGGTGATTTTTAATATTTTAGAAATTTCAAGTTTAATCTGGCTGAAAGTGTATTGTGGAATTATTTTCTCTTATAACAAATCTGAATAAGGAGATTATAACAGATTAAAGATAATGTAATGCATCCATTATGTCATATCTCAATTGTTCTTACAAGTGATTCCTGATTACATAAACTAAATTATTATTATTTTTTGTTTCCTTGACTCTAATTGAAAATAGGGAAACTTTACTGGTTTCTTTAATCTATGTGCTGGTCTAGAATGGCTGTATATGCCCCCTCAAAAATCAGCCAGCAAGTAGGAGCTGAATTAAATTTTTGCTCATGTGGTTCCAAAAAGGAGAACTGAGAGCCATATGTGAACACGACAGATGGGCTTATTTCAGCAATAGTGGTGGGAAGAAACTTCAAACAGTTACAACTGTGCAAAATTCAAATGAGCAGTGAGTTACCATCCCCTGCTATGCTTGAATATCATTCATTGGCCAGAAACTTTGTAGAGGGGACTACAGCATTGGACAGTAAAGGTGATGTCTCATTCTCATTCTGGAATGGAAATGGAATGGACTTGATGCCTTGTGTGAATATACCCCTCCCCTCAAATCAGGACTGTTTTAAGTGTATATTGGAAAATTTTCATGTTGAAGCAGCAAATCCAGTTTATCTAATTTTCTTCCTCTCAGTGCTATAAAATTTGCTCACAGCTAGAGTCTATTGGCCAGTGTTCATTGTTTTTGAACTTGCTATCACTGAGGTTGCTATGAGAGGATTAATCTTTGAGTCTTTCTGAGGTGCTGCCCTGCCAGGCTCTCCCTCTGCAGTGACCTTCCTGCTTGCCCCATGGGGAGTGACCATTGCAGTGCTAGTCAAAATGGTTCCAGTTTGGCCATCTGTGATAGAATAATGGCCCCCAAAGATAGAATAATGGCCCCAGTGTCCTAATATGCGGAGCCTATCAATATTTTTTTACCTCCTTTTTTTCCCCTTTTGTCCTTACAGGGTGAAAAAAGGCTTTTGCAGGTGTGATGTTAACTGCCTTAATATGAGGAGACTATCCAGGTGGGCCTCATCTAATCACAAGACATTAAAAGCTGAGAATATTTCTCAACCATAGTCAGAGATCTGAGGGTGGAAGAAAGGTTGGAGTGATACAGTGCTATAGTCTTTGAAGATAGTGGAAGCAGGGCCATGGACCACAGAATGTGGGCAGCTCTAGAAGCTGGAAAAGGTAAGGAGATGGGTTTCCTTCTAGAGCTTCCACAAAAGAAAGCAGCCCTCTCAATACCTTGATTTTAGCTCAGTGAGACCACAGTAGTCTGTGTCAGACTTCTGACTTAGCTGATGATAAACTTGTGTCGTTTTTAAACCACTGCGTTTGTGGTAATGAATTATGGAGGCAATAGGAAAGTTGTGTAGCATCCGTGACACCACTGGGTTTGCTCCCGCTGAAGGAGGCCAGTGAGTCAGGCTGCGGGGGTGCACTGGCCTCAGAGGCTAGAGTAGCAATCTTCTGCAGAAAATGTGCAACTGGATTGCTTTACCGTCCTTGTGTTGTGCAGTTCTGAGTATCTCCAAGCACCCAAAAGCCTATGTAATGAGAATAATTTTTTAAAGATTTTATTTATTTATTTATTTGACACAGAGAGAGAGATTACAAGTAGGCAGAGAGGCAGGCAGAGAGAGAGGGAGAGGAGGAAGCAGGCTCCCTGCTGAGCAGAGAGCTGGATGCAGGCCTGGATACCAGGACGCTGAGATCATGACCTGAGCCGAAAGCAGAGGCTTTAACCCACTGAGCCACCCAGGTGCCCTAATGAGAATAATTTAATGGATTTTTTGGAATGGTGATTACGGTTTACAAGCAAGATCTGAAAGGGTTTCTTGAGTCCATGTCAAAAGATGATCTTCAGCATTATTTTTTGTTTAGTATCAATGGTGTTATTATTACATTTTAATTATCTTAAAACTTTGCCTCAAGGCCCAGAACAAATATTAGTACTCTATTGCTGAAAAGCCAGATTTGACTAGCAGTGGCACTTGGATTTGTTTCAGCCCCAAGGACCTCAGGCACCTTTAAAAAGTAAAATAAATACCCACTGGAGGCCTTCTTACTTTCACTTCTGTATCCCTCTTTGCCTCTGGGCTATCTCAAGGCTCCACAGAGGCCTACTCTAAATTGTTCCATTCTTCACTCCCTTTCTTCCTTTCCCTAAGATCAAAACAGCTAGTGCCTCAAGGTGCTTATCTCTTACAGGTAGGAAGCCTTCAGATTAAAGTAATTCACCCTAAGGGTAAAGATCACCCCCAGGGCTGTGTGAGGTTTGATACACTAAGGTCAGTTGTAATCGGTGGACCAAGCAGGGGACATATTTCTGAGCCGGAGTAGTAGCCGGAGATGTGTATACTGCAGGCTGATAGCTGGGCTATGAAATCCCCCTGCAGGCATTGAATGTCTGCTGATGTTCACCTCGTGGCACTGGGTTTAAGTTCAAAGATTTGGAGGCAGACAAAGCTGATGGAGGTTAGGCTTTGCCATTTGGGAGCTGAGATGGAGAGTTTGTTTCCTCATCTGTGAAATAAGGATAATAACAATAACCGCCTCTTAGGTTTATTGTGAGGTCTGAGTGAAGTCACGTCTGTCCACCGCTCAGCACGGAGCCTGGAGTAAAGACTCAACACACCTTACCCGTCAGGGATTTTCTAGTGCAGGCTCAGGATAAGGCATTTTGTGAAGACACAGGCAAACAGGAAAGGCACGGAGCTCTCTCCCACCCTCCAGCCTTTCTGCTTGCAAATGGGCGCCAGAAATGTAACAGTGCACTTTATTTACTTACTTATTTTGATCTTCTTTTACGCTCGGTATAGTTAGTGTTTATATTAGCTTCAGGTCTACAATATGGTGATTCAGCAATTCGGTACATTTGTCAGTGCTCGTCCTAAGTATGCTCTCAATCCCCATCACCTGTTTCACCCATCCCCTCCCCCACCCAGCTCCCCTCCGGTAGCCATCAGTTTGTTCTCTATAGTTTAGAGTCTGTTTTTTCGTTTTTTTTTTTCTTTGTTCATTTGTTTTGTTTCTTAAATTCCACATAGGAGTGAAACCATATGGTATTTGTCTCTCTCTGACTGATGGACTTTGCTTAGCATTATACTCTCTAGTTCCACCCATGTCATTGCAATTGTCAAGATTTCATTCTTTTCTATGGCTGAATAATATTCCACTGTCTGTATATACCAGTTCATTTAAAAAAGTAGCTAATCTATGCATACCTAGAACTTCCAAATTTTTACCATCAACAAAAAAACAGTTACCTAAATCCTCATGTGTGTACATGGGTATTTACTTATTTTCTGAGAATTCTCATAGTTCAGTGACGGGGGGGAAATATAAAGGAGAAAAATGTGCCATTAACTCCCAGATTTTTTTCCTTTTAATTATGATACACTGAGTAATAAATGGAGCTAATTTAGGAAAGATTACCTTCAAAAAAGATGTCATATGTCATGGTAGTTCTCCTCCCCCGCAAAAAAGGAATGTAAGTCTTGAAACATGTCCCTACATCTTTTGCAGAAACAAGATACTTCCATCATGGTTATAAGATAGAGAGATGGTGCTGAAGGAAGGCGAACATGTCAAGAGAAATTTGGTGAAGGTTGTTAGGTGCCAATAACCATTAGCAGCCCCATCTTGAGGACTTGAAAAACCAAACCAAGCAAAAAAAAAAAAATCCTTCACCTTTAATTTTAGAATTGAAAATAAAAGATGGACTATAACTAAAACAAACTAAACAAAACTAAACAAAACACTTCAAAAAGAGCCCTCTTAGTATTTCAGAAAAGTTAAGATGTTTTTCCACAAATTATAGTTAGGGAAGATCCTTATTATAGTAAAAGTGGGTTTTCTCCTTAAGAGATACTATTCAGAATTGCTTACCCTCCTTCATAGGATGCAACAATAGATATGATTGACAAGCATGCCAAAGGCTTCATTCTTCTAACTGATTATTAAATGTTCCTCCCAAGAGCCAATTTCAATGAGTTGTTATATTTTGAGGTGCTGTCACAGATTCATTGGAAAGAACTAGAACTAGGAATGTAAGTTTCTTGTGTCTGCATTTCCAGGGACTCCATGTCAGAATATTATGTCTAATTTAATAATACAATTTTTAGAAGTTTTTGAAACTGTCTGGAAAAACGGAACAGTTACCTCAGTTAAATCTGTATAAGAAACTATAAAACGTCAAAATAGTGCTTTCTATACTTTACCTCTTATTGTTTTGAATAGATATTTACTATTGCAAACAGGAATTGAGTATATATTGTGTAAAATTCAAATTAACACTGTTAATTATACTATTAATACTTTGAGGAGAGATGGAGTTAGTACCCTTTGCTTTTTTTTTTCTTAAAGATTTTATTTATTTATTTGACACAGAGAGAGATCACAAGTAGGTAAAGAGGCAGGCAGAGAGAGGAGGAAGCAGGTTCCCTGCCGAGCAGAGAGCCAGATGTGGGGCTCGATCCCAGGACCCTGAGATCATGACCTGAGCTGAAGGCAGAGGCAGATCAGATCCACTGAGCCACCCAGGTGCTCCACCCTTTGTCACATGAAGGGATAACCTTTTAGAATAATTATTTTCTGCTGAAGGGAGAGTATGAACATTTAGAAATTTAATCAGTCCTTCCTAGAACAAACAAGGCTATAAGAATCACAATCTAGGTATGTCTAATCTGCGTGAAGAAAATACTCTCTAATGGAAACTTCTGTAATGGGGTGTTGCTGTATATCTCTTCCCAGTTCTGCATTTAGTGACCTCACATTGGTAGCTTTACACTCAACATCGAGGGATTATTTATACTATGGACATTGACAAGTACTAAAATGTGGGCCCTTTTTTTTTTTCTGGAGGACAGGTTTTCAACATTTACCTGCACACTTCTGCCTTCTAGTAATGAAAATATTTTTAATAGTTTGCTATATTAGTGCTGGCCAGCAAAGAAATCAGTTCAGGGACAAATTCAGTATGTTTCACTAACCTTTTCATCCCACCCAGAAGGTTAACTAATGAACACATTAGAAGAGAGAAGGAATTATTCTTTCTCTGTTCTTGCCCTGCAACAATTCTCATGGGAACACTAGTCCTAGCAGCCAGATATTTCTGCTCTGAGTTAGAGAAGTGAAGATTTTGTGACCAATCTCCTACAGAGATAAGAAAAGGAACTGCATCATGTTTCCCCACGGACTAATAATTTCGTTTAGGTTCCTTCGAGTTTGGGCCACTTATCAGAAAAGAAAAAGGCGCTTAAAAAAATTCTGCCTCACTGATTGTCACTCTTTGGAGGGTATGAAAATGAGAATTTTGGGGGAATAAAGATGAGGTTAAAATCAATGAGACAGTGTAGTGGGGATCATTTAAAAGGGTGATTTATAATCCCTTTTCTACATCTAGTGTTTAAATTAAGCCTGTTAAAGCTCATTTTGCTTTTTCACTTTGGGTGCTTTTTCTTTTGCTCTCTACAATTGTGTGCAAACTTCCTGTACCACAGTCGGGAGTTTGAGATGAAAGATCTACAGGAGAAAGCAGTTGGACACCCTACTTTGGCAGGGCCGTAGGGAAGCAAGCATTCTTCATTGCTGGGGAGGGAGTGTGAGTTAGTATGATGTTTTGAAGGACAATTTGGCGATATTTATCCAAATTGTAAATTCATATAGCCTCTGACCCAGCAATTCTACTTTTGTAAATATATTCTACAGATACACTTATACATATGCTAAATGCTTGTAGGTTCAAATTTATTCCTTATGTAACATTTTTACATAAGAGCAAATGGTTAGAATCCACTCAAAGTCCAATAAGGAGTGGCTAAATAAATTATGACTAATTTTTGTTGTGGAGTGCTATGTATCTGTTAAAAATATTCGTAGGAACAATATAGTGGGAAAATGTGTCTGAACAGTATATTTAATATACCTTTTGTGTAAAGTAAGCCAAAATAAAAATCTAAATTTATATCTTCTTGGATATGCATAACTCTGGAGAGTTACATAGACTCTAAGAATAGACACATATATGTGGAAGGAAGGGAGGTTCTAGCTAGATGAGGGATCATGTTGGAAGGAAAGGAACTTTTTTTTACTTTTTAACTTCTATAGTTATTCACTTTTTTTGCGCCATGTGAACATACTATCTAATTAAAAGTTAAAAAAAATCTTAAACTGTATACATAGCTTACACTGCTTAAAGAGTAAGAACCTTGCTTTTTGTCAGCAGAGGCATTATTAACCTGATTTGAGAAGGAGTCATAGGTTCGAGATGGCTCCCACAAAGGTTTGACAGAGGAGAGTTCAGTGAGGGACCATGTGCAGAGAAGTGCTGATTTTAGAGATTCTGTGTAGGAGAGGGAGATACTCAGGGACTGGCAAAGACAGGATGCCAGAACCATTCCTAGGTCACAAGAGAAGAGGAGAAGGGGTGGATCTGTCATGACAGAATTGCAGGGATAAGAGCTCTAACGGTACAAAGCAGCTCCTGCCAAAAAGCAGGGCACAGAAAGAATCAATAGCCCACCCTTCCTGTTTTTCCACCAAAATCTCCTTATAGTGCCAAACAGAACCAGGAAGACTAGAGGAGTGTGGGGTCATCTTCCTGGCGGGACAAAGGAGGAGAAGGGAGGGAAATGACTCCAGGCAACAGATGAAAAATAACCAGTATGGGCTACTAGGATAATAATTTGCATCTTGGCTCTGTGTGTGTGTGTGTGTGTGTGTGTGTGTGTGTGTGTAGGTTTGCCCACGCATGTTATATAAATGAATTAAAGATGGCCCCTATAGATTGGCCCCTACATTGTGTACTTATTCATGCTCAACTCCTGCCAGCACCAGACTCAAATGTTTACACGTCCAGTTACTTTCAGTATAGCCCAAGTGAGCCTATTTTTAACTGTTTAGCGACCTCCCGCTTTGTATACCCCGTGAAATTGCCCCCATCATCTGCTAGCCGTAGACAGACAAACGGGGGCTGGAGAAGACCACAAGCCCCTGCTCCCCTTGTGACTTTCTGACTAAAAGGTTCCCCACTTTGAGGCTGAGCGGCATCACCGAGACATGTGAGCCCTCTCTGTGATTCCCCTCTCCCCAGGGATTTCCTTGCCTTCTTCCCTCTGGGTGATGACCCCATTCTTTTGTCTCTGGACAAATCCTAATCCTTCCTCGATACCGAACATAAAACTCATTTTCAACTCTTGAACTCCCTCATATTCCCTATCCCTCTGTTGTTGTCTTGGGCACAAAGTTTATTACTTATCACTCTTTCAAGAGGCACAATAAGGTGATTGCTCAGGGTTCAGCTGATACCCAAAATTTAACAGATTCATGTAAAAAGCAGACTAAAGATTGAGTCTTCTGTTTCAAGGCATGTTATATAACTGTATTACCTAAAAATTTTCCCAGTCTAAAATCCCTTATATATTCTGTGTAAAATATAACACACTTCTTTTTAAATGCAAAGCTTGGCTTATATGATGGAGAAGAACAAGTCTAGGGAATGAGAAACAAAGCAAAAATCCCAACACCTGAAATCATTCCTGTTAAGTTCTTCTGATCTCTATGTCCCCAAACCTTAGCTTTTTGCAGCTACACATAGGACAGAAAATCAACTCTTAGGGTCCTCAAAAGAGGAATTTTGAGTTGAGACTCCAAATAAACCTGAGAGCCAAGAAAGGCTACATTCCCAGAGAGTGCTAGATTTGTAAAACCAGCAAAGAGAAACAATATGGAAATTTATCAACCTTATTGCAGGCTCTAGATAGAAGTAACTGGGGGATTGGGGTTCATTTTTCACTTGTCTACATGGTCCAGGGAACTCCAACCTAGGCAAGTAACTGTTATGTGGTTCCAGATTGGTAGTAAAAGCAAATATTCCCTGGAGAGATGCCCAGTTATCCAGGATCTCACTGAATTCCACTTTTAGAGCCTAGTCATTCAACAGAAGTCCATAATCCAAAACAAAACACATGAGGAATAAGGTCTCAATGAGCAAGAGCCAGTAAAACTAATAAATAAACAAAAGTCAAATTTGTTCCCCCACAGCCTTATTGAAATTTTTGGATATAGAATTACACACATACACATAGTTATTGGATAGAAAATAATGCAATGTGTTTAAGATTTCAAAAAGATTTGTGCTAAGCATGGTATTCCAATTTTTTATTTGTTGCAGAGAGGATAAAGAGTATTTTGTTATTTACTCCTCTGGTGACTAATTGGAATGTGCCTTTTTAATGCCATAAGTGAAATATAAAAATGGAAAATGTTCATAAAAGGAAGTCTTTTTGAAACTAAAAGTTGTCATACTATCCCTCAGAAATAATTTTAATGTAAGAAATAGCAGACTCCTACCTAGTCTCGTGACTTGCCTGGCCTCATTTTTTCTGTCTGTAAAATGAAAATTATAAAACCATACTGTGGGAAAAGGAGAAAATTTTTTTTCCACTCTTGTTTTCTTTGGCAGTCTTGAAAAAGAAGGGAATGCTACTTCTACCAGAATGCTGGTTCTCATGGTGATAAGTTAATAAGTTTCTAAGTAAAGACAAATAAACCCTGACCTATTGTGCTAATATGAAGCAATCTTTAAGATACATTGGTAAGTGAAAAAACTCAAGATGCAGGACAGTGTGTAAATGCCCACTTGTGTAAAAGTATATATAACACACATTTGTTTACATATGCACAGAATGTTCATGTAGGAATACGCATGGTAACTGAGGGAGGAAGCAAGTGAATTTGGGGGATCTGGAGCTGGAGTACAACCTAGTTTTAGTTACATTAGTGTGTTATTTCAATTTTATAAATCCATTTAATTAAAAATTAGACAGATTCCTTCATTAGGCAAGAGATACCACCCTTAGGGATTGATGATGCATTATCATATATTTAGACAATGTAATATCTAGCAAGTATGCTGTATTATGTAGCTGGAGTATGTTTACTTAGTTTTGACTCCTGGCTCGATGGTTTTCTGGCTTTACAAATTTGGGCAAGTTGTTTAATTTCTCTATATCTTGGTTCCATCTTTTATTTAATGGCTAAAATCATAAAGTTGTTTTGAGGATTAAACAAAATAATCCATATAAAATGCATAGTGCCTGACACATGGAAAAGCTTGAGTAAATGGTAGCTTAGGTTGAGATTTCCAACCTTGCTGATGATTTTTCAGTTCGTGTATTTCAAACACATTTAGGTACTTGAAGCCCCAAAACTAATCACCAAAAGGACAGAAAATTTTAATATATTACCAAAAGACACTACTGTTTGACAATTATTACACATTTACTTTCAAAACATTGATTTGTCAGGCATGTTTGGAAGGTGATGCCAAAACCATCCTGAAATATCAGAACAAGAACATCAGGGGTGCCTGGGTGGCTAGTTTGGTTGAGCACCCGACTCTTAATTTCAGCTCAGGTCATAATCTCAAGGTTGTGAGATCGAGCCCTACAACAGGCCCTGGGCTCAGTGTGGAGTCTGCTTGAGATTCTCTTTCCCTCTCCCTCTGCCCCTCCCTTGCTCTCTATCTCTCTCTAAATAAATAAAATCTTAAGGGAAAAAAAAAGAACAAGAAGATCAATATTGTTGACTTTTGGAGGTGTTTGGCCCTTGGGTTACATAGCATCTGATAAAAACCTACATAGAAAAATTACATTTCACAGTTTGCCAAATGTCGTATATGAGTATTGAGAAGTGCATCCTCTGGACAAGAAAATAAAATATGCACTTTGTTTCTGAGATCACTGTGTTACTTCATTTAAAATTACCAGTGAAGGAAATCCTTTGGTAATACCAGCCAAGAGACTCAGCTTCCAGAGAATTCAAATTTATTCTTCTATGATGAGAAATATGACTAATTATCAAATAGACCAAAATACCAGACTTCACTGATCACCATACTTTCTTCCCAGAACACTGATTTATACTGAAGCCAAATGCTAACAGAATGTTCAGTTTGCAAAGTGCATCTTCTGAATCCAGTGAGTTGGGTGATTTGTATCCACATCGTCACCCTCTCCATGATAGAGAATATAGTATGACTTAACTATTCATCAACACTGGAGGCCACCGGATTAAGTCTAATCATAGGGTTTTTGTTGTTTTACCTTTTGACTTTAGCTGCATGTTATTTCTTCTATGCGTGTTAATGATACTTACTTTTTCCCAGGTTAGACTTGCTGGGATCCTCATGTATTTCCTACCATTACTGAATTTCCAGATAGATGTTTCAGTAACCTGGGCATTTCTTTAGCTATCTGGGATAGTTAACAATTACTACATGACACGTTCCCCCCAACCTAAGTGGTGAAAACAACACAAATTTATTATTTTTGCAGTTTCAGTTCAGCAGGAAGCCAGGTAGTGTTTAATAAGAACTTCTGCTCAGATTGGAGGTTCAGGGGATCCTCTTCGAAGCTCACTGGTTGTTGCAGAACCTAGCTCCTTGGGATTATAGGACCAAGGCCCTCGGCTCCTGAAGGCGGCCGACGATTCCCTGCCATGTGGTTCCTTCCACAAGATGGCAGCTTGTCTCTTCAAGGCCAGCAGGAGAGCATCTGCTGCTGCTTGGAATAGCTCTCTCCCGTCTGTCACAACAGAGTCTTGTGTAATCTAATCTAAACAAAGGACTGGCTACCCTTCATATTCATAGGTCCTGCCCACACTCAGAGGGTAAGGATTATACAGAGCTGTATACCAGGAAGTGGGAGTCTTGGTGCCATTTTAGAACTCCACCTGCCATGCTATTTATTGGCTATTAGGAGAGTAAGAGGGGCAGAGGGTACATTTGACTTGAGCCTTGAATGCACAGAAGCGTAATACCTAAATTCTCCTGTATCCAGCTGTTTTCACTCCCAAGGTTTTCCTACTGCAATTTGCTTTTTCTGTGGTGGTGAAACAGGACTTGAAGCTGGGACTTGTAGAATCAGAATTAAGGGATGCAGTGAACTTATATTGGGGATAAAATAATGCTAAAGGGTCCTACTATGCTTTTTTTTTCAAGGAAAAAAATAGTTGTCTACATAAATTCTTTTTTACCAGAATTCAGAATAACAAATTATGGTAATTGTGTGTAAGAAATAATAGTAGTCACCGGTTGAATGCCTATTATATCAGGGGCTCTACACACATTATTTCTTCCAAACTTTCCTATGAGGAAATTGAAGCTCAATTAATGCTAATATGAATAAATGTTTAGATGGTAAAATCAATTAGTCAATTTGTTTAAACAGCTCGTTTCAAGCTAAGGTTTCAAATCTAGCTCCATTTGGGTTTGAAGACCATATTCAGTAAATTCTACACTGTTACAGAAACTGGATGCCTGCTAAATTTCTACTTAGCTTGTCCACAAACATTTATTGGGGCCTACTATATGCCAGGCACTGTGCTAACCACAGAGGATATAATGGTGAACAAGGCAGACATGGTCTCTGCCCTCCAGGGTAAGAGCTCAAGTTTCTGCCTGAGTCTGAGATCATAAATTTTTCTTATATCAATAAAGATCTTATCTATGTCATTAATATTGTTAATACTAATTAGTAACATTAGTGATACTGTCCCATATTGACTATAATGTGTTTTGGGGGCGCCTGGATGGCTCAGTTGGTTAAGTGTTTGACTCTTGATTCCGGCTCGGGTCATGATTTCAGAGTCCTGGGACCGAGTCCCGCCTTGTCCCGCTCCCTGCTCAGTGGGGAGTCTGCTTCTCCTTCTCCCTTTGCCCCTCCCTCCTCTCCTGCTTGCTCTCTCTCTTTCAAATCAGTAAAATCTTGGGGGAAAAAAGTGTTTTGGGATACAGTCATAGTGAAACTAAATGCATTTTTTTCTAACCATAATAGAATACTATGACTTTTTATTTGTAGTTTACTATTAAAAAAGGAGTAAGAAACCGTCGTGTCCATCCATGCCTATGCTTCGGTTCGAGAGAAAAAAAATAACCTGTTTGGTAAAAAAAGTAACATTAACTATCAAAGAATTAAAAACTAGGAAGCCTTGAATTATAAACTTGTATTCTCCTTACATAGTATTTGTCTAGCTTGGAGCGGGGTTACCCTGTTGTCGGTCGGAGTATGTGCTCTGGGCATGAATGAAGAGGGGATCACTACAGATGCAAATAAATAGATTAATAAATAAAAGAGATTGAGATTGATTTAGCATCAAAGATTTTACCAGAATTTTGAAAACAGAAAATCTAAGAAAGTTTTAATATCTATGTACATATAAGTTTTATTGACCGGTTTTTATGTTGTGTTGTATAAGGAGAGAAAACCAAGTATGCCCTCATGTTTTCAGGGATTTGGGGTTTCTAAAAACCCTAATCCATTTGATCTTATTTTGAATCAACTACTTAACATCTTTGTTTCTCTTTTTGCAAGCTGCCATTAAAACGGAATGACTTTTGAAGTGAATCGATGCATACCCTTTCCACACTACAGCAGTAAAAGTGTTAAAAGTTAAGAAACGCTTTTGTAAATTATTGAGAAACAGCTATTGCCATCTAACGGTGGCAATGCAAACTGCAGCAGGTTTTTTCCTGCGGCACATCAGACTATATAAAAATGGTATCCGTTTAAGATGCAAATTACATTTAAAAATTTGGCAGTGATAAATATGGAAACATCTATTAATATCAGCAATGCATTATTATGTAATTATAGGACTTGGAAAAAATTTATACCTCATATTAATACCTGCCATTAATAACTGTTCTGATAAACTTTTGCATGATGCTGCTTCTGTTATAATAAAGGCATAATTTAATGTGAGAAAATTATTTTTTATAACTTCAGCCAGGTTTTTAAATTGCAGTAGAAAAACCTGCTAAATACGCAAGGTTAGTTGATTTGAGCTTACCATGAATTAAAAATCTAAATATTTGATAGCAGTTACGTAATTAATTTTTCTGTGTGTTTGAATGTTTCATGAATTTAATTTTCTCTTAGGAAATATGTTTGAAACGTTTAGTTAATACCAATGTTTATTCTATAATCTAAGAATAATTACCAGAATGTCAGGGTTAGGTAATCAGTATAATTATTTAATGGGAATGTAATAATCATTAATATTCAGGATATGCCCTCTAAAGAGACAGTACAGATAGTGGCTTACCTAGTGGGATTTGGAGGTTGCTCAGATTATTGCACTGTCATAAGGCCAAATTCTACTGTGTAAGAATTCAAGTCATTGTTTCCTAGTTAAAGTGAAAGTTACTCTTTAAGATGACTGACTACATTTTGTTTTGTTCATATGCTTGTGTGTGTTGGGTCTTGTCATCAGAGCTCTTTGGAAGAGGAACACCGGACTGAAATTTCTTTTTTTAAATGCAACTTTTGCCACTTTTTTTTAAAGGTTTTATTTATTTGAGAGAGAGCACTCACACAAGGGCATGGGGGAGCAGAGGGAGAGAGAGAAGCAGGCTTTCCACTGAGCAGGGAGCCCAATGTTGGGCTCCATCCCAGGGCCCTGAGATCATGACCTGAGCTAAAGGCAGATGCTTAACTGAATGAGGCACTCAGGCCCACTGGGACAGAAAATTTTGATGAGCGGTCTAAGAAGAAAGCTATCTCTGAGTGAGGGGCACTGCAGGGTCAGGCACACGTGAAAGGAAATGCCGGGGGGCACCTCTGTCTCTGGCACTGAATCCCTGCGGGAACCCAGGTAAAAGGGGAAATTTAAGGGCATCTCTAAGAACACAGAGATCATTTACCTACTATGCGATGTTAATGGTAGAAGACTGGGAATTGGAGTCAAAAGATCTCCATATGTTGGCTCTATAATCCTAACTGCGTTATCGATTAGTCTTATAAGACTTTATTTATTTATAAAATGAATATAGACATACTTGTTTAAAGAACGTACTGTTGGTAGATCACATAATAGGCAGTCCTCCCCCTCAGTTGCTAAGAGTTTGTAAGACTACTTGTCTTAGCTGATTGTGTGGGTGGGACAATAAGTAGGGAATTAAGTGGTTGGAGAGAGAGATTTGAATTTTTTAAAAGTAGAAACTCAGTAGAAGCTTGAGTATGTTTAAATGTTCAGAAGACTGCCCATAAGAGGAAGATATTGCCATTTGCCCTGCCTAAGTCAACACTGACTTCTGAGGATAACTTATCTGATGTGTAAGAGCTGGAAAGGCATTCAAAGTCATAGTTTTGTGTAGTAAACCAGAGTAGAACTGTAGGAGACTGCATTAGTGTTCACCAACACTCCTCAACATCTGGCACTGCTCTTTCTGTTGGGGTGGGGTCATGTGACTAGTTCTTTCATGAAGGGACTGTGAGTAACACGTGTTCTTCCGGACAAAGGAAATGAAGAGCCAGTCTGATTCCAACATTTTTTTCCCTGTCACAGGAACGTTGTGTTCCCAGTGGTACAATACAGCCAGTATAATATATACTATAATATAATATAATTAATATGAAATGCACATAATATATACTTATATTTTATATTATTTATAATTATATATTTTTATAATTTATATAATATAATAGCCATA
This sequence comes from Ailurus styani, assembly GCA_002007465.1. Lineage (NCBI taxonomy): Eukaryota > Metazoa > Chordata > Mammalia > Carnivora > Ailuridae > Ailurus > Ailurus styani. Next base: position 4,536,241 of record LNAC01000071.1, on the reverse strand, counting down.
GCAAGGGGAAAGACTACCTGATTCATATTGGATCACAACTATGACATAAAAGAGAAATAAATCTCTAAGTCCTTGCGATGTTGAATTTTTTGTTTGTTTTGGCAGTTAGTGTTAATTACTCTGACTAGTGAAATATTTTAGGGTCCGAGCAAAACACTTGGCAAATATATCACAATTTCTTGTCTGTTCCCTGATGAATGGAAGATTTATTTTAAAAAATGGGAAAGAAAACTTTTATTGGAATAAATAAATGGGTAGGAGAGATCTTGTCCTTCATTAGAGAAAATGAAAAGCTAATGATGCCAGTGATCCAAGTAATGGGCTTTCCATGTCTGAAAGAAGATAGATACCCAGGTCAAATCCAGGTCAAAACTTACTCTTTTTATACGTTAATAATTTTTTCCTCTCTGGGTCTAAAGGGAAACATTTTGGCAAATATATAAGGGGGGGGTCTGGTCATCCAGAATTCTGCCAACTGGTCTGGGTTGAAAAGTGTCTGATTTACTTAGGAAAAGGGACAAAAAAATTTTTGATGACAAAAACTTTGAGTTCTCTGAAATCTCTGGTCAGAATCTTACCCTACATTTCTAACTTGTTTCTCTGTCAAGTTGTCTTAGTCCGCCCAGGTTGCTGTAGCAAATTCTCATAGACTTGGTGCCTTAAACAACATTTATTTCTCACAGTAATGGAGGCTGGGGCCGGGGGGTGGGGGGTCGGTCCAAGATCCAGATATTGGCAGATGAGTTTCTTGGTCAGGGACTTTTTCCCGGTTTCCCCACTTCTGTTTTCACTGGTTCCGTGCATGGCAGAGAGAGAAAGAGTTAGTTCTCTGGCCTCTTCTCACAAGGGTACTAGTCTCATCATGGGGTTCTGTTCTCCTGACCTCATCTACACCTAATTACCTCTCAAAGGACCCACCTCCTAACACCACAACATTGGGAATCAGGATTTTAGCATATGAATTTGGGAGTGGGGGATACAAACATTTCGTCCAAAAGACAGGTTAAATTGGATTTGTTTCTGCGCTAATGCTCTTTCTTCCAGGCTCATATTTCCTATTTAGATCTAGTTACATTATCGTAATCTTTGATAATTTTTATGCTGTATGCCACTGTTTTTATGTTTGGGCACCTGAATGCCACAATTTCCATTTCAGATTGAGAGGTACTTGCTTTTCTCTTGGCAATTGTGTACATTTGAGAAAGGGACGGGTGTGTTCATTTCTCTCTATATATACAATTACATACATACAAATACATGTATATTCCTATGAATATATTCATAGGTGATACCTATAGCCCCACGTCCTATATTTAACAGTTGTCTTCAGAACACATTGAATTTTGCCAATTTTCAATATTTTTGGCTATTGTTATTTTAAATTTTATGTGGTGTAAGTTATAGTCATAGATTTCATAGAAATGAAACCATGTTTGCACTCATAGAATATATTTCATTTATGCAGTGTGTATTATTTTTAACAAATTAATGCATCATTTGTTATCTTTGATTTAGTATTTGAGATCGGTCTGTACTTTTCTATTTTTAGTACTATTTGGTATTTGAAATAAATGTTCCACTGGCTTTTAATGAAGAATCTAAAAATTTTCATTCCTTTTCTGTGCTTGGAAAGAGTTTTAGTAATGTTGAAGTTGTAACTAAATTAATCTCATTCTTTCTTAATATAGATTAATAGCATTTAAAGCTATGGACTCACCTCTTAACATTGTTTTAGCTTTTTCTCTTTATTACAAACCTAAATTATTATTTATGTGTTTAGACTTTAAAATTATTTCTCTATTTTTTTTCTCAATATACTTTTCTGCCTTATACAGATTGATGGTAGGTAGGTAGATAGAGATGTGACAGATGTGTTAAAGAGAGATTCTGATGTTTTTAAATCCTGTGAAAACTTGCTGGGAATCCTAATCACACATNGTTTTAGCTTTTTCTCTTTATTACAAACCTAAATTATTATTTATGTGTTTAGACTTTAAAATTATTTCTCTATTTTTTTCTCTATATACTTTTCTGCCTTATACAGATTGATGATAGGTAGGTAGATAGAGATGTGACAGATGTGTTAAAGAGAGATTCTGATGTTTTTAAATCCTGTGAAAACTTGCTGGGAATCCTAATCACACATTCGTCTATGTATTAGTAGGAGTGGAAAATTGTTTCTGGGGGAAAAAAAAAACCAAACAAAAAACTTCACTTTCTTTTATTAAAGAGTGTGTCCTGATTAAATATNTAGGTAGGTAGATAGAGATGTGACAGATGTGTTAAAGAGAGATTCTGATGTTTTTAAATCCTGTGAAAACTTGCTGGGAATCCTAATCACACATTCGTCTATGTAGGAGTGGAAAATTGTTTCTGGGGGAAAAAAAAAACCAAACAAAAAACTTCACTTTCTTTTATTAAAGAGTGTGTCCTGATTAAATATTTCAGTTTTTGATAGAATTCAAACTTTCCAGTGCTGTCTGTTCATCAACCTTATAAATATGCCTTTAAAGTTTTTATAATGNAACTTGCTGGGAATCCTAATCACACATTCGTCTATGTATTAGTAGGAGTGGAAAATTGTTTCTGGGGGAAAAAAAAAACCAAACAAAAAACTTCACTTTCTTTTATTAAAGAGTGTGTCCTGATTAAATATTTCAGTTTTTGATAGAATTCAAACTTTCCAGTGCTGTCTGTTCATCAACCTTATAAATATGCCTTTAAAGATTTATAATTAGAACATTGAATGTTCTGTTCAAATGCAGTAGACTCCATTATGAAAACAATGGACCTGGTCCTCTAAGTCTTAACTTTATTTTGGCTCAGATTGTATTAACCCATGTACCACATTAACCTCACACAAGGATAAGCAAAGCAACAACTCAGAGATAGAGAGGTCGTTGACTATAAAGTTTACCACATCACATGGCACTTGCTTTCTGATGAACTACAGAAAATTTTCTTCCAGGTATTAGTAAGTGGGGAACCTGCATTTTTTTTTCTGAGCAACTATATGTATTTATGTTACAGACATTAATACATATTTCAAATAACCTTGCTTTCCTCTTTACTCCAGCACCAAGAAACACGAGAGCTAAATTTTGGAATGACTTCAGGACTTGTACATGGCATCGAAGTATTAATTTTCTATAGGCATCCTTCTCTAACTTCATCTTATTTCTTGCTTTCGCTTTCCTTTTACTCTGTTTTAGTTTATAAGTGAAAGAAACCTCATTTGGTGCCAGGTGACATATATTCTTCTCAAACTAGTCAAGGAACAGAATTTATTATAAGATGCTCTTTTCTTTGTGGGGCCCAGAGAAGAGAATTCCATTGGGTCTCAGGAATTACTAGAACTGCAGACTAGAACCCCATCAGGGTTTTATCTCTGTATCTTTGTGTAACTACTTCACATTTCTTTTCACTTAGAGTATTTTTTTTAAAGATTTTATTTATTTATTTGACACAGATTACAAGTAGGCAGAGAGGCAGGCAGAGAGACAGGGAGAGGAGGAAGCAGGCTCCCTGCTGAGCAGAGAGCCGGATGTGGGCCTCGATCCCAGGACGCTGAGATCATGACCTGAGCCGAAAGCAGAGGCTTTAACCCACTGAGCCACCCAGGTGCCCTTAGAGAATTTTTTTAAAGATTTTATTTATTTATTTGACACACAGAGAGAGATTGCAAGTAGGCAGAGAGGCAGGCAGAGAGAGAGGAGGAAGCGGGCCCCCTGCTGAGCAGAGAGCCCGATGCAGGATCATGACCTGAGCCAAAAGCAGAGGCTTTAACCCACTGAGCCACCCAGGCGCCCTCTTTTCACTTAGAGTATTGACTCTAAGTAATATGATGGTCCAGTTGTCAATATAAACAATGGGAAGAGTATAAATAGAATTAAAGCAATCAGAAGTCCTTGTTGTTATTCAGGAGATGTGTGGGATTATTAATTTAATTTAGAGCTCGCAAGTATGCATATTTTTAAGTATGCATTTTTTTTAAAAAACCTTAAAAAAATAAATAGAATTGAGGACACTCATTGATAGAGTCAAGGAAAAAGGAAAAAATGATTAGAAAAGAAAAACATTGTTAACAGCACACAATAATATGATAGGAATATATGTATCATAAGGTACTAATACATTTATCATAAAGAACCACAGTAAATAGAGAAATCACGAGGTAAAAGAAATTCTCTGTTTGAACTACAAAAGTTAGCTATACCTTATTGTTAAGAGACACACTAATAGCAGTGTTCCAGAAAGATGATTATCAAACAAAATATCTTAAATACATTATTATGAAAAAGAGGGCATTACATGATAAAAGTAAGTTGTTACGATTTTGATAATATATGACCTTAAAAACATCTTTAATACGCATGAAGCAAAAATTATAAGTAGAAATTTATAGATATGCAAGTATAAAGATTTATAATTTTACTTAATTAATTTTTTAAAAATCAGTTGCTCCAGCAAACAAAATTTAGCACCAATACGGAGGATTTGAACAATGTAATTTGTAAGCTTAACATAATAGCCATACACGGAATGTACGTTAAAAATGAGAGGACACGGGGCGCCTGGGTGGCTCAGCGGGTTAAAGCCTCTCTGCCTTTAGCTCAGGTCATGATCTCAGGGTCCTGGGAACAAGCCCCACATCAGGCTCCCTGCTCAGCGGGGACCCTGCTTCCTCCTCTCTCTCTGCCTGCCTCTCTGCATACTTGTAATCTGTCTCTCTCTGTCAAATAAAAAAAAAATGAGAGGACACATTCTTTTCAAGCACATGAAGTCTTTTTAAAAATGAACATACATGGGCCACCAAGAAACTCTCAACAAAATTACACATAGTTATAAAATTAGAAATCAATAGCATGAGTATAGGCATTTGGAAATTTAAAATTGCATATTAATATAATTTGTTAAGGAATAATCAAATATTCATGTATCAAAATAGTGGGATAGACATAATGCCAAACAAAAAAAGGAGCTTGCAGATTCATAAAATAATAGCATTTACATGAATTTAAACATATAAAACATTACTATATATGAACACATAGGCACCATAACACGCATGGGAACGATATAAAGCATTTTCAGGGTAGTGGATACTTCTGGGAAATCAGGAAGGGAAAGAACTGAGTTAGAGTTATAGCTGCATTTGTGACACCTAAGTTCAAACAAACAAGAAGGTGTAGCTCAAACAGATGAAGCATTAACTTCTCTTCAATCTGGTTGGATGTCTAGCTATTTTTATTCTTTTTAAAATATGTACGCTACATGGTAGTTAAAAGAATGTCTTTAAAATAATAAATTAGGAAGCACATATCCTTATAGTCTGCAGAACTGTTTCCATCTTGGCTCCTCTATCTGGGAGAGTGTGGGGCTTTGGATAAATTACTTAATTTCATTGGGTGCCAGTTTCCTAGCCGTAAATTACTCTGAGTATTATATAAGGCTCATATATATTGTTCACCTAATTTAGAACATGTGGCAGATGCTCAACAAATATTTATTCCCACATTTGTTGAATAAATAGGTGAATAAAGGAATGATCATGACCTTGAGCCCTAGAATCATGAGTGAGCGGTGTACACCATTCCTCAATTTAGAATCCAGGAATATGTCTGACAGAGTAAACAAGAGATAATCATTTCTGTATCTACCAAGAGATGTGCAGTGAGTCTTGTCTTGTTCTGACCCTTAGGGGCTGCACCAAATAAAACATTACCTTCTGCTACATGAAAAAGATATACCTTTGGTCATCATTTTTATTATTGTTCTGATTTAAAGATCTTTTTCAGTGCATAGCTCACAAAGCAATTCTTAGGCAGACTCCTCAGCAATACCTTTTCCCTTGGAAATAAAATGTCACTCAGATTTTGGATATGATTTCACTTGAGAAAATGCTGAATTTATATTATCTGGCCATGTTTAACCCAGTAGTCATTAAAAGCAAGCCTCCTTCCCACCACTCTCCACCCTCCCTGTCCTCTGCTCTGAAGGCACATCTCTGAAGTACAATGATCTCCCCTTATCCAAGAGGACTATGCTGTAAGACCCCCAGTGGATGCCTAAAATCTCAGATAGTTCTGAACCCTGTATAGTCTGGTTTTTTCCCCCTATACATACATACCTAGATGAAGTTTAATTTATAAATTAGGCACAGTAGGAGATTAACCATGATAACTAATAAAACAGAACAATCACAACATTCTACCATAATAAAAGTTATGTAACTGTGGTCTCTCTCAAGATATTGGGTTGTACTCTATTCATTCTTTCCATGACAGGAGATGATAAAATGCCTACGTGATGAGATGAAGTGAGATGAGTGACAGGCATTGTGACGTAGTGTTAGGCTGCTATCCACCTTCTGACTGTATTTCAGAAAGAAGACTGTCTGCTTCCAGATCACCAGTCACCGTGGGTGACTGGAACTGTGGAAAGTGAAACCGTGGATAAGAGGGTGGGGGCGAGCTGTAGCTCTCTGTGCTAAATACTAAACTCCTACCATAGAACACGAAGCTTCTGAACTACCTATTGCCAAGATAACCATTTGAAAGATGAATAATTCAGTCAAGATGATTTTGTGGAATTCTTTAAAAGAAAATATGTTCAGTTTTAAAAAAATAATTAGCCATTTCCCTGAACTCAGCCTTTTTTTTTCAAATGAATTTATCAAAACCATCTGTATGTCTAGACATGGCCCAAGATAAAGTATTCCCAACAGTATATTAAGTAATGAAAATGAACAAGTTAGAAAATGAATAGTTCTTTAGGGAGTATCAGTAATTCTGGTAAAAGAATTTAAGGGACCATTTAAGTTTGGAATCTACTTAAAAGCCAACATGCTAGGTACTCCAAGGTGAGTAATTTATTAAAATATTAATTTTATTTTAAACAGACTATAAATAGACCCATAAATAGAACAAACTGGTGGTTGCCAGAGGGGAAGGAGAATGGATAAAAAGGCGTGAAGGAAAGTAGGAGGCACTACCTCCCAGTTATGAATTCAGTAAGTCACTAAAGTGAAAGGAACAGCATAGGGATTAGAGTCAATGAGCAATATTGTAATAGTGTTGTATGCTGACAGATGGGAGCCAGCATAACATGCTGGCTATGTGGTGAGCATAGCATTACATACAGAGTTGCCTTATAACTATGCCATGTATCTGAAACTAACGTAACGTTGTGTATTAACTGTGCTTCGATAAAAAATATATTCATTTCANGCATAGCATTACATACAGAGTTGCCTTATAACTATGCCATGTATCTGAAACTAACGTAACGTAACGTAACGTTGTGTATTAACTGTGCTTCGATAAAAAATATATTCATTTCAAAACACTTTGGTTATCATTTGGAGGCGCTGTTTTGCAAGGTACAGCTTATTTACCTAGGACCTTTCTAATGCAGCTCTAAGAAATAAATTGCAAAATTTTTCCTTGAGGAATTCATAGGCTTTAAGAGTATTGATCTTTAAAATTTGACGCATTTTAGTATGTATGTTTTCACATTTGTTTGCAGTAAATCTTACCAAATCATTAACAGTAACCAAGTCAGTCATTTTGTTTTGCATAATAAATGGGCTGATGCATAAGCATTCTTTCCAGGCCAAGTAACATTCTGGGTTAGAACTCTTGTAATTTTTCTCAAGATCTAGACAAATATTCCCCACTAAAGTTGATTAGAAAAGCAGCTATTCTTGATTTTTTTTCTCTTTCCTCTCTCACTGCAGATAGGGAGTGGTAAAGTAGCAGGATCCCTGAGGAAGGTGAGGCTATGACCTGACACTAAGGAAAGATTTGAGATCCCACACATAATGTACCATAGCTCCTGGATCGTTCCATTTTTAAAAGTTATTTTCATTCTTCCTTTTCAAAACTTTTTTTAAAGATTTTATTTATTTGACAGAGAACGAGAGAGGGAACCCAAGCAGGGAGAGTGGGAGAGGGAGAAGCAGGCTTCCTCCTGAGCAGGGAACCCAAAGTGGGGTTCCATCCCAGGACCCTGGGATCATGACCTGAGCTGAAGGCAGATGCTTAATGACTGAGCCATGAAGGCGTCCCCCTTTTTAAAACTTTTATTGATATATAATTCATTTTCTTCTGTTTTGTAGATTGTCTTTTCATTTTTCTGATGCTGTCATTTCAAATAAATATTTTTAATTTTGATGATCTCCAACGTATTTTCCCATTTATTGCCTATGCTTATGATTTTTGGTGGCATATGTAAGAGTGTTTTGCCTATTGAGGTTATGAAAATTATTTCTGTTTTTTTCTACGAGTTTTGTGGAATTAGCTCTTACATTTATATCTATCTTCTAGGAATTATTTTTGTCTGTGGTATGAAAAAAGGGTACAGCTTAACTCTGAATGTGGATATCCAGTGTCCCGGCATCATCTATAGAAGACTGTTCTTCTTTGAGTTGTCTTGGCACTCTTGTCAAAAGTCAATTGATCGTAAATGTTTGGGTGTATTTTTGGGCTCTCAACTATATTCCATTGATCTGTCTATCCTCATAACAATACCACATTCTTTTGACTACTAAGTGCTAAAACTGTGAATCCTGCACCTTTGTTCTTTCCTTCAAGAATGTTTCGAGTATAGAAGAGGTGACATCCTTGTCTTGTTTCTGATCCTGGGAAAGCATTGAGATTTCACCATTAAGTGTGATGTTAGCTGTGGTTTTTTTCATAGAACCTGTCTTTCAGGTTAATGAAGTTCCCTCTTATTTCTATTCAAAGTTTCTGTTTTTATTTTATCATGAATATGCTTTTTCTGCATCTGAGATAGACATATAGTGTTCATCTATTAGCCTATTGAGACAGCATATTACCTTAAATGATTTTTGTATGTTAAACTTTGCCATCCTGAAATAAATTCCACTTGATCATATAAGGGTATAATCCCTTTTATATACTGCTGGTTTCAATGTGCTGTATCTTGTTGAAGACCTTTGCATCTAAATTCATAATATATAATGGTCTGTACTTTTCTTGTAACATCTTTGTCGTGTTTTCATATGTGGATAACATTGGCTTCATAAAATAAGAACTATCCCATTTTTGTTACAAGTTTGTGAAGAATTGGTGTTTATTTTTCTTGAAAAGATGTATAGAATTTGCTAGCGAAACCATCTGATCCTGGGCTCTTTTTTGTGGGAATTCTTTAAGTCAATTTTTTTTTTTAAATTTATCACAGGTCTATTCAGATCTATTTCTTCTTTTGTCAGTTTTGGTAGTTCTTTCTAGGAATTTGTTCATTTCGTCTAAAATATCAAATCTGTTTATATTTAATTGCTTATATTATTGCTTATATTATTACTTTAAAATCCTTTTCATTTCCATAAGGTCAGTAACTGTGTTCCCTCCTTTTTTATTCACTTAAAATCTTTTCTCTTATTCTTAAGTAGCTAAAGATTTGTCAGTTTTGTTGATCACTTCACCATCTTGTTCCATTGGTTCTTTCCGTATTGTTTTTCTATTAATCTCTATTCTAACTTTTATTATTCTCTTTCTTCTGTTTACTTTAGGGTCAATGTGCTCTTCTTTTTCTAATGTTTTAAGGTGAAAGATTATTGATTTAAGATATTTCCTCATCTAAAGTATTTGTGCTATAAATTTCCCTCTAAGTACTTCTCTAGTTGCATTCCATTTTGGTATGCTGAAGCTCTGTTCATTTTTTTCTTTTTTTTCCCTGTGTTTTCAGATCACATAATGTATATCAGTCTTCTTCATATTTACTGATTCTCTCTTTGGTCAGCTAAAATCTGTTCAGTCCCTCTACTAAATTTTTTATTTCAGTTATTTTACTTTTCAACTCTATTTCTATTTAGTTTTCTTTTATGGTTTTCATCTCATTTTTGACATTCTGTATTTGATGAGACATTATCATAATACCTGCTTTTACTCTTTATGCGTGGCTCCCTTCAGTTCTTTTTTTTTTTTTTTTTTTTTTTTTAAAGTTTTTTTTTTTTTTTTNAGGCAGAGAGGCAGGCAGAGAGAGGGGGGGGGGAAGCAGGCTCCCTGCCAAGCAGAGAGCCCGACGTGGGCCTCGATCCCAGGACCCTGAGATCATGACCTGGGCCGAAAGCAGAGGCTTTAACCCACTGAGCCACCCAGGTGCCCTCCCTTCAGTTCTTTGAATATATTTATAACAGCTACTTTAAAATCACTGTCTGCAAAGTTTGATCATTGAGCCCTCTTGAATGCAATTTCTTTGCCTGCATTTTTTTTTTCTGTATATAGGTCACACTTTCCTGTTTCTTTACATCTTTTGTGAAATATATTCCCCCACAGCATGTGTTCTCTGATGTGATTCCTCCTAGGTCTCAGTCTTGGCTATACATACAGTCACTCAGGATAGCAGGTTTTTTGAGGGGAAATTTTTTTTTTAAATCAGGTCCCTCTTATTCTCTTTCCCTGAACTCTCTGTTAAGTTGTTTTTCCCCCATCTGTCATTCTGTGCCCCTCTATAACCTCCACTAATTGCTAGCTGATTGCTCTATTGTTTTCAGCAATACCCTGGGACATAAATTGCTCTGCAGTTTAATTCGATTAAATTCAGGCCCTTGGATATTGGATTTGATTCAATTAAACTGTGGCTTGTTCTGATCCTAGGATGGCTCTTTTTAGCTTTTTCTTCCTGATTCTATCTGTTGAACTTCCAGCTAGTACATGGTTTTGCTTATTGCTCTCAAGAAACTACCAGTCTCCTTTAAATCACTGATCACCAACATCTCCATTGTTCAGCAGCATCCATAATCTTAAATTTCCCCAGATGTGTTCCAAACATAGTCATTTCCCTGGGGGAGAACTGTGAAACTATCTGTTCTTATGAACTGCCTCACTACCCTTTGCAAGACTTCTGTGCTGCTATTAGGGAATTGGAGGTTGGGATAAAGGCCAGCTTCTCTCTGAATGACAACCATGCTGTTCAAGTGAAATGCTGGGTGAGGTCAGTAGTCTGTGGTCTTCTATTCTTGACTGTCCCAGCATGAATCCTCTTCCCTAGGAGCAAGCTGGGGCAAGAGGTATTGGGGTGCAGTATTCCTGGCCTGCTATGGCAGATGTAGTGTTTCCACCCACACGGGGGAGCTGGGTAGAGGGAAGGGAGCCTCACATCTCTCAACTGTCCTTTCCTGGAATAGAGTTTCTACAACTAGGAACCAGAAGGATGACTATTGCTGGTACCTACTCCTCCTGGGCAGACACCACTGCCACAGATTGGGGGTCAGATTGAGAGGGAGCCCTGTGTTCTTGAGTGTACCCATCAGAGGTAGACTTTCCATGATACTGAACTGAGGGGGTGATGAGGGGAAGTGGACTGTGGCTCAACTATTGCTACCAAGTCTGGGTGTTCTTGAAAAGACTTAGTATATTTGCTTAAATAAACATTTTGCCACTTTCTCTATTACCTTAGAAGAGTTTCCAGAGACTTCAAGTATTGCTTTTTAAATAATTTTAATTAGTGGTGGTGCTGCTGGGAGGAGGGTCCACACCACCATTCTATAAGTCATATCTAGGATCCTATTTTAATCCAGACATATACAACCAGTTCATTAGAGTGTAACATGTTGAGTTAAGAGCTGTTGACACTAACTTCAGCTCTGGAACTTTGTTATTGAATGACATCAGACTTATTATGGCAAATAACTGTGTCTCAAACTCCCCTTTTACACATTAAGCAATAAAATTTAGCAATCAGTGTCCATTTCCCTTTTTCACACTTTGTGAAATTTTGTAGGCCACTGAATTAGATCTGGTTGAGTGAGCAAGATGTTGTATGTGTTACAAGTTGTTACTCCCTCCAGCAATCAATGTCATGCTTCATATTGGAATCATAATTTCTAAATAGAGCACTCATGGCTTAAAGAAAAATTATTTCATCTATCTGGGATACAGTGAACAAACTAACTACACTCTAATTTTAAACTATAAGATATGTTCTAACTCTAACCCATTGAAATTTTTCCAAGAACTACAGAATCATTAAGGGTGTATATAAAAATGGGAGTGTGAAATTCCCTCCCCAAAACTCCAAAGTAAAGCAAAAGCAAAACCATATATAGCCATTTAAAAACAAATGTGATTGAAGAGATAGCATGAAGGATTGATATTTCTGCAGTCATGTGTAACACTCATAAAATTATTAATGCTCTTACTATTTTCACTGGCAATTTTTTGAGTAAAATAAAAGGAAACACATCCTCTCATATTTTAACTTGAGTCATATTATTTTACACTGTTAATTTTATAAGCTATGGAATAATAGACACACACTTTCTCAGGTATAGCAAGTAAGAATTAGATTAAAGCATAAGCAACAACTGTAAAACAACTGGGTGTATATCAGAACTTTCTAAAACTATGCTTGTTTTAAATTGAACATTCTTCTTTCAAGAAAACTAAAAGCATCATTCAATTTTTACTATTTTCCTTATTGAATTTCTATTATATCATTTGATATAAAACTTGCTTTTGTCCTCATATTTTAAAATTTCCAAAAAATATATGTGCATTTGTAGGAAAACTGATTTAATGTTAAAATATTTCTTTCATTCAGTTCTTCATATTTTTTCATAAAAGGAAAACCAGGCTCTCATTTAGGAAAATACTCTCCTTGATTTATGGAGTGGAGAGATTTTCCTTCTAAATAAGACGGGTGAAATTATAGCTATACAGAGAAATCTTAGTAGTTCTTATAGAATTATACAAGAAGTCATAAAACTGGCTGGGATTATTAACTCAGGATCCTCTCTAGAGTCAAATCTATTCCCAAGTCATATCTCATTTTCCTTTTAAGAAAAACCCTTAAGATAGGTCATGGTGTCTACAACAATCCTTTGTTCCTATAGTTCCTCAATCTCAAATCTAACGATTTTACTCTCTTTTATTAAAGGAATCGCACATAAAGGCACTCTTTGGGGATAATTTTTGTTGGAATTTTTTTCTTCTTTGATATTGTGAATTCTTGAAATTTTGTTTCCTGAGTGTAAGCTACCATTTGTGCACGTGCACACTCACACACACACACACACACACACACACACACACTCTCTCTCTCTCTCTCTCTCTCTCTCTCACACACACATGCACGGAGGAGAGAGACAGAGAAAACTACATTCTTATTCTATCCTATAGCCACGGGTTGTTGCTACCTCAGTCATGTTCTCTCTCCTTTGGTCTTTGCTCTCCACATTTTTGCTGGGTTTTTTGGTTTGTTTGTTTGTTTTTTTAATCTCTAAGTACTTCAAATTTTGCTAACACAATACCAAAGAAAACCAAAATATATTACTTCAACCTTCCAGTTTTATTTACAAGGCATATTCCATTCTAATTCCTTCCCTCTACCACCTGGCTACTCAAAAGATCTGTGTATTACAAAAGTTTACATTTTGTTATAAAACAGTAAAGATTTAGTAGGGACAAATACCAGTTGTCAGAAAAGCATTCTCAGATACTCTTTTTGATTTTTTCACTCCTGCGCCCATGGTAATATCTATTCCATAGCTACCAATGGTATCAAGCTGCTATGCCATACATAAATGATGGATCTCCTGAAGTAAGATTCATTCCGAATCACAACAGAATTTTTCATGGAAATTAACAGGCTGATTCTGAAACTTAAATAAAAGAGCAAAAGGTCAAGAAGATCTGAGATATTTCCAAAGAAGTAATCTGCTCTAACAGATAACTAAATATTTATGGAGCTATAGCAATTAAGACATTGTGGTAATTATGGAGATATAGAGAAATAAAACCCACAGAATAGAGTTTTGAAACAAATTGTTGAAAGATTCATCTTATGTGCTACAGTGCACTTGCCTTGCTCACAGCAGTTTGTACTGTTTCCTTGGTGTTTTCAGGGTAATAGAACCCTCTAGAAAGAGGAATAGACCAAGATCATCAAGGATGTTAGGTACGGGCTGATGCTGTCCTCATGGTCCACCGGTTGAAATGAAGACTCACAGATGGCTGGTAATAAATGGAGAATGACCTCAAGTTCATTTCACTGGAGGTTCAATGGGTCTGTGGACTCAACCTGTTGTTACTTTCCCAGTTCTGGAATGTACAATTGGGATTGATGCTTAGCTATCAACCCTCACATTCATGGCCAAATTTAGTCAGATGGTGGACCAATTGCAGTTGTTCTGCCAGATGTGGTATCTTTGCTGAAGCGAAGGTCATCATAACCTATGGCTGCTGTTGGGCAATGAATTCTCCTTCATCCCTTGAATGAGCGCACAAGAGCATTCCCTTCATATAGCAGGGTGGCATACGTTCTCTATTTTGTTTCAGGGTTCTGAATCAAACTGAATGCTAACTCTCTTTGTCTTAATATAGCCTAGAGGAATCTTTATTGTCTTGATGTTTCCTGGAATATCATATTGGTCCACTGTTTTGATACCATTATGCTTTCTAGACTTGGTGAGCAGGATAGAGCAATTATCCTGCTAGTCATAGATATGTATATATCAGAGGTCCTGAAACATTAACCTTTTTTTTAGTCAATCAATGATTTGGAACATGCCAGCAAATTCCTCTTTAAGGTAAATAACAATTTTGTGTCTTGGAAGCCCATTAAGAAAGAAGCGTAGTAGTTATTTGGTTGGTTGGTTGGGCCTATTTGATTTTTTGAGTCAGCTTATGCCATACTTGGGAATACTGCCCCAATCCATTTATCAGATCATGGGAGAACATTACAGTTTTGTTTAGGGCTCAGGTTGGAGATGACTGGAGTCAATCCAGGCTGTGGTATAAACTTCCCTGCCCCTTGGCCATGAAATCCTACAGATTTCATGGTGCTAGAGGTGTAGATGATAGATATTTGGAGTCTGTGGCAAGCTCCATGGGGAAAGTAGCAGTGCAGACAGAACTGTAGGTTTCTGGAGCTAACTCTGTTTGAAAAACAGTTCCTTAGAAACTAATGGGCCTTTAGAGAGATTAAGAGCCTGATGCCAGGGGTAAAAAGTGATTATGAAAGTTGAGTTGCTTATCCTAAATTAAATATATTCAAATTCAAGGAGTCATCAGGTGGCACAGGGTATCACTGATCTATTGTATAATAGAGGTAGTAGGTTTGCAAAACAGGAACAGAAGTCTTAAGTAGATTGCATGAATAGGTGGTCCAGACTAGTAAGTCAGCAACTGCCATGGTGGTGAAGGAAAATTTTCACAGTGGTCAGAGATACAAGCACTGCACAGTACACTTGTTCAACTGGTATGCAGGGAAAGATAACCTGAAATATGGAAATACAGAGAATTTTTTGTGATGCTGAGATGTTCTGTATTCATAACCACATGTGCCTATTGGGTGCTTGGAATGTGACTAGTGCAAATTTTAATTTTAATAGCCATCTTGCAGGGTACCTGGGTGGCTCAGTCAGTTGAGCGTCTGACTCTTGGTTTTGGCTCAGGTCATGATCTCAGCGTTGTGAGGCTGAGTCCCAGGTCAGGCTCCACACTCAGCAGAGTTTGCTTGAGATTCTGTCTCCCTCTCCCTCTCCTTATTTGTGCTCTCTCTCTCTCTCTCAAATAAATAAATAAATAAATAAATAAATAAATAAATAAAATCTTTCAATAGCTATCCTGGGCTAGTGGCTGCCATGTTGTGACAGTATATATATAAATTATATCTATTTTAATAATGAATAACTAGTGATATGAGCTATAGCAAAAGTCATTGATACAATTATTCTAATAATTTCTCACTCTAACATGGCTCTGGCCAGCTAAATGATACTTCTGTCTGAACTATGTTTTGACTGTGTCTCTTCTAGTGATTTCATCATTGAATAGTCACTCCTTCATTTGTAGTCATTAATTATTGAGAATCCTGCCAGGCATCTAAGTTCACTTGCTGCCCTTCCTCTCAATCTGCTTTCTTCCCTGCACTCCTGGCCTCTCAGTGACTCTCCTGTCATGAACCACAGTGATACCTACCATCCTGCTCAGATGCTGTTCATATGCCAGGAGCTCATGCTGGGAACACTTGAACCAGAGGACAAGCAAGCCAGGGGAGGGCATGGTGGTCTAAGGCTAGGGGATGAGGTGGGCTAGATTAGTTTTATCCTGATTGTCAGAGCCAATGGATGGCCAGACCCTGGTTTGATCGTACACAAAGGCAAGGGCATGGTGGATTTCAGTCAAGTTAGTACCCTGGGATGAAGGCAGAAGTGGAAAAGAATAAAAGGGAGAGAATAAAGAAAAAAGAGAAAGTGCAAAGTGGACTGGGATGGACAAGGGCTTAGTCAGGGCCACCCTGAGGCTCAGTTGGCTGGAAAGTAGCAGATCAGAAAGACCTACAAAGGGATACACAGCCTCACATGAGGCTCCTCTGCTCAGGGACCAATCATGAGGGTGGGTCAGAAGGGACTAGATATGGGACTCACTTGCTGGACAGTCTGTTCTTCTGGATGTAGACTTTTTAGGACATACCTACAGACCTCCCCTTATCTACAGTGATTTATGTGCTCCCCCAGGAATTAAATTGTTCAATATAGCAGAGCTTCCCAAACCCACCTGAAGGAAAGTTAACACACTGTGTGGGAATATATCCCCCCCCAATCATCAGTTTATGTCCTTGGCTGCTGGCTGCCTTCCCAGCTAATATCTGAGCTGGAGGAGCATGTGTTGCCCCTTGGGCAGTGAAGTTGAATTTAGCTATGCCACCCACCCCCACTCTTACCAGCTTTTGAAATGAATGAACACTAGAAGGTTTGTATCTGGCCACTTCCTGCAACCTCAGCTTCACCACCCAAAGGGGAAAATGCCTTGAGTTACAGTGGACACAGTGGAATTGTGATTGATGGATGGCTGGATGGATGGATTTACCCTGCTTCTCAATTCCATGGAATCTTAGACTATTATCAGCCAGTACAGAAGTACTGCAGTATTTTAACAACCCATAAAGTTGCTAAACTTGATATTCCCACGGAGTGTTACTCCTAAAGGCACATGATGGCTTTTTCCACACTGTTATTTTCCCACAGCTTTGTCTTTGACACAATTTGTTTTCTAGGAACTGAAAAATTTTTTAGTCTTCTTAGTTTGCTTCTGAGTCCACTGTATTCAAATAAGAATAATAGTAATTGTCTCTCTGCTACAGCTTGATCACTGAATGATTAACATTTGAGTGACTTGTAGTTGCATCCACATAGCTTTTCCTCAGCCATGGCTGCAGAAAAATGGTTTGACTCAGGACTTGGTGAAGATTGGCACTGTGGTGTCGGGAGCTGTGTATGTAACTTGTAGCTTGCCCAGAGTGAACTGGGTCTTACCGGAACAAGATTCGAAAGAGGGTTGTGTTTACTTTCAGAACTAGAATGTTAACAATGAGCATTGTTAGGGAAATTAGAAGTCTCACTCTAGGTAGCTGGGAAAGGCGATTGATTGATTGACTGATTGATCGAAGTTAATAAATTTACCGAAGAACTTGCAGAGAATCATTGACCTGGAACTTTGAAGGGATGGCTATTAGCATCATTTAATGAGCTTCAGATAACAACTTCCCGCTCCTGGGCCCCGGGGATCTGGGAATAAGCTCAGGCAGAGATAGTGATTGAGTCCACTCTGCCTGGAATCCTTCCTTGCCTTGCGCCGTCTCAGGCCAGCGGATTCCTGTTCCGTGGCCTGGTGACATTCTGTACTGGGATGCCGCTTCTTTGTTTCTGTGCCTTCATGACTGTTTACCCAGAACCCTCAGCCTTCCCATCTGTAAACACTCAAAGTTCACTCCAAGTGCAGTCGACAGCGGCCTCTGCTCCCCTCCAGTGTGCCTGGCTAAATGCCGCAGGCACAGGCGTCTGCTTTTTTATCCTTCACCCCGGGATTGGCATTGCTTTCCACTCCCCCCCACCACCACCAGCACTTTTCTTTGAGCTAAGCATTCTCTGGGGCGTGGCCCTGCCCAGCCTGAGTTCTGTTCCACTGGCTGGGTTTGCGCTCCAGCATGGGCACCTGGATGGGGAGAGGTACCCAGTGACAGCTAATTTTGGTCGGGGAGTCCAAGATCTGACTTGAAGCACCTCCTTCCCCGTTTGAGGCTAGGCCCCTGTATTTCGCTATGTAATCTCACATTCCTCTGGCATGAATAACCCAGCAGTGGCTACAAGTACAGGGAATAATAACTTTGAAATTTGTACTTTGATTCCCAACAATAGAGGAGATGTGTTTGTGATAACTGATGAATTATTTGACTCAACTACTATGTCCTTTAAATAGATGCCTGAAAGTCAAGTTACTCTGCTGCCTGGTGTTTCGAGATCTTTCACCTATGCTCTCTCTCACCATATTTCCTCTACTCCTTTCTCTTTTCAAGTAGGAATGTTTAAATCTGCTCCCTTTATCTCCCAGGAGGTCTATGGAAGGGCAGAATCCTGTGCTGCCTGAGAAAAGGGCATTTCCTTGTTTGGGTTTTTAAACGGCTAAATCCTTGAGGCTAAGAATGAGTTGCCTTGTCAAAGTCAGATGGATTTTAGAAAGTGTAGAGGGAAGAACTTCTCCGAGAGACTAGCAGAAGCTAACCGCCAGCAGGGAGGAGGGAAACAGAAGACACTCTGTCCGGTGTCCTGGGTGGACCTGGGAAGGCGTAGAGGTGGTGGGTGCCTGGTGAACCCACGCCAAGTCTCTCCAACACTTGCTGTGACAAAGGCAGGTCAAATAGAGTGGCAAAGGGCCTGGTGTGATGAAACAAAAAGCAAAACAATTCTTGCAACTATTATAAAAATGTCCACTGGCACCCGCCAGAAAGATACTTGAGGTTGGATGGGTTTAGGGAAGGTTGGGGAGCTAAAAACATGACCCCTTCTCAGCTTCTGTGATTGTTGCCACACAGTAAGGTGACCCATTATTGCTAGATTTTCTGATTTTCTGGAGAAGCCAGACATTTTTATTTTTCAGTGAACTCTCCTGACTTTTAAAAGTTGGCTAAAATGTTTTTAAAACCTGGTGTAGGCCAAACAAAGCACATCTGCAAGCCAGATGTAGCTTCCACCATTGATCTGCAACCTGTCGTGTAGGCAGGCCCATCTCAGGGATTCTTGTGCCTCCGGGGGGCCCTGAAATAGCAGAGGACTGTTGGTCTGAAGGGGTTGTGCAGACAGGGGTCCTGGTAATACACAGACCGATGACCCAAGACCGCAAGACCCCTCCACCACCAACGTGTTGATTCCGCTGCCTAACTCAAGGGTGTGAGCAAGAAGTGGGAATTCCAATAAGCAATGAGGATAATTGTTTCACCAGCCAGTCAAGAGGAAGGTTAAAAATAGAAATTGACTTGGGTTCTAAAGAAAAAGCTGTGATAATTCTTCCACACAAGAATTTGTGGACTGAGATTTATACTTGCTATGCCCAAGGACCTTCTGGATATTGCAAAAACTTCCCGGATGAGCATCCCACCCATGAGATATTCACCGCATTACCTTAATCTTCAGGCCATCTGGTGACCTGGGGAAATGCTGTGAACTCTGTTGTAGGGGATGGGATCCTATTCCAGAGAGAATCTAGAGAGATCACTGCCTTGCTCTTTTTATTTTCTTAGCAGCTTTATTTAGGTATAATTTACATAACATAAAATTTACCCGCTCTAATTAATTTATCTACTATAGTGATTCTGGTAAGTTTATAGTGTTGTGTAACACCAAGATCTAATTTAGGGACATTTCTATCACGGTATGAAGTTACTTTGGGCCCCTTTACAATCAAACCTCACCCACAGCCCCAGATCTGGGCAACAACTGGTCAGTTTTCTGTCTATAGGTACTCCTTGTTTGGACATTTGATTTGAAGGGCATCGTACGATATGTAATCCTTTTCATCTGATGTCTGTCACTTAGCATAATGTTTTTGAGGTTTCTTCATGTTGAGGCATGTATCAGCAATTTTTTTTCTTTTTATTACTGAGTAGTATTTCACTGTATGGATATACCACATTAATAAAAAACATATCGGACAGTTGATGGATATTGTATGAATAATGCTACCATGAACATTCATGGACATGTCTTTGTGTGGCACTGTCCATGCCTTTGAGAGAGAATGTTTCGACATTGGCTGTTTAGAATTTAGGAAAGGTACCAATTCCGCTGCAGTGATGTAGTAACTAAGGTATGCTCAGGGAACCAGGGAGAGGAGGCTGCCAGGTTCTGCCAAGCATCTGCTCTGCGTTGCCATCTGCTTCAGCTTCCATTAGAAAACCACATCCTGCTCAGGAACATTGGGAGGTCAGTGAAGAGATGAGGGGAGATGTGTGGGCCCGAAGGAATGGAAGCAAACACAAACTGGTGGTCACCTCTTAGGGAGGATGTGGGCTCTCAGGGTTGGGGTGTGTGTGTGTGTGGTCATTAAACCAAAGCCCAAATTATAAGCAGCCCTTCAGAGGCTATCATGACTCAAAGAGAACTGTGGCCAAATAGCCTTCAGGGTATGGATCAGTGCTGGAAGAGGAGAGATCTGAGCTGAAGATTCATTTTTTGGTACTTCCCCAAAGCGCTTTTTGGGTGACATATCTAGGAATGCTGGTGTAATTTATGGGTGAGCATTGGTAACATTCCTGTCAGTGTACTTTTGCAGAAATTCCTTAAGGATTTAGTTTCAAGCAATAATGTCTTTGCTAACATATTCCTCTCATATAAATCCTTGAAGAGTAGGACATATATTGTTAACACAGGTTTATAAAAATAGAATTAATTTTTTTAGCTTAAAATTATCACTTACCCTCATTACACAATAAAATGTGTATGTATGCATATATGATTTAAAAAAAAGGTAAATGACACCCAATTCAGCCACTGTGAGATGCATTTCAAAATATTTCTTCCTAGAAAAAATACTCCTGCATACATGGTTTTATATATCCTAAGCATCCCTACGTTTTCTGGCTTCCTGAGGTGACTGTTTTCTTAACTATCCAAATCTGTTTCTTTAGCCCGGTATGTGTTGGCATTCCTGGGGAGTGCATGCCCTCTCCTGGCTGCTGGCTCTCACTCCACTTGGAAGAGTTCCTCTAGTTCCTGTTAACATGCTGACCATATGTAGGAGTGGGGAGCTGGAAAAAATTAAAAACTCATTCATGGGAAACCAGACCCCCTACTTACAAACTATATGATGCTTTCTCAGAGTCCTGGCCCTAACCTTCCCCCCATGCTCTAGCCATCTGGTCCACAAACTCCAGAGTGTTGAGTCTGGGTAGATGATATCATAGAATGACTAATGAGTGGTCTTAAGTGTATCAGCACTCAGAAGACACGCTAGAAAAAGTTCTTTCATCACTAGGTGTGAAAATAGGAGAAAGATGTTTGCATTCCATAATGCGTGACCCCTAAACTATGAGTATCAGTGGAGTGGACTTCCTCCTGTAACTCAAGACACTTTGCAGACTCCTATCTGGAATAGACACATGAAGACCGATTCTGGGTTGTTGTGCCTCAGATTGCTTAACACTTTGCTGACTTTGCCACGAGACTAAGATGCCTTACACAGCCAGGAACATTGCATCATCTGGACGTGTCTACCCCTCATAGCAAGACCTCCCGTTGACCTCTGCCATCGCCCTTCTTTACGCATCCTACTAGTAATACTAAAACCCAGGTTCAGCTGCCTGTCATTCGAAAAGCCAATACTCAGATGAGTTTTTACTGGAAAGGAATATGACATTTATTCGGGTGGCTGGCCATGTGGGGAGGAGACAGACCTTTGTCCAAAGGCCAACTTGAGATTCCTGCCTGGCCTGGGGTTTTCTTTAAAGGAGTTTAATCAGGCAGTTAATCAGGGAAGAAGTACAGTCAATCTTGGCATTTTGCTGGATTATGTGCAGACTTGATGGTAGCAGCTGCAGATATTATCTTAGTGCTCCAAGGTTGTGCAAGGGGATCTGGTTCCTCAGTGCCCGGGGCTTGTGCAAGGGGCTCTGGTTTCTGTTCCGTGATGTGCAGAGGTGCTCTGTTCTTTCTAGGAAAGAATGCATGATCTATAGATATACCAGAAAAGGTTGGTTAATCCATCACGTGGGCTGAAGGTGCTTGCTAAAGCTTAACGACTACTGGCTTGGCCAGAGGGGCCAAGGTGGCTTCGGGAGTGGTACTAACTGGGTGGTCAGCAATAAGCCCATCTTGAGGAAGAAGCCTGATTGTCCCCATTTTCCTTTGTGTATCACCAGAAATTCTATGGTTGTCTAGCAGGGCTGAAGTGAAGAGGACATATGGCTTCCCCAGCCCCCAGCTTCAGTGGTCCTCCATGCCTACAACCCAGTCCAGGTCTTTTAATTGTTTGATTCAACATCTTTTTTCTTTTTTCTTTTTTTTTTTAAGATTTTATTATTTATTTGACAGAGAGAGAGATCACAAGCAGGCAGAGAGGCAGGGAGAGAGAGAGGAGGAGGCAGGCTCCCTGCTGAGCAGAGAGCCTGATGCGGGCCTCAATCCCAGGACCCTGAGATCATGACCTGAGCTGAAGGCAGAGGCTTTAACCCACTGAGCCACCCAGGCGCCCGTCAACATCTTAATGTCAACCCTTCTTTCATTTCCTTTCTTAGACTCACACTGGCACTATGCTATAGGGTTAAATAATCTTACAGAAAATTGGAGAGTGAAAGCAAGGTTAGGGCTATGACTTAGAATCATCATGAGCTTTAAGTAAGTTAATACATGAAAGAACTTAGAATAGTGGCTGGCCCAAAGTAGATATTCAACAAATGGAAACAATGATGATGATACAGAGGGTTATTTATTTTATTTTATTGAAAGAGCGGGAGAGAGCACGTGCATGCAAGTGGGGGCGGCATAGGGAGAGGAAGAGAGAGACTCTCAAGCAGGTTCTGCCCTAAGCACAGATCCAGATGTGGGGTTCCATCTCATGACACTGAGATCATGACCTGAGCCAAAATCAAGAGTCCTACACTTCACCGACTGAGCCACCCAGGTACCCCAATGAAGAGGATTATTACAGTGCATAGAAAAATTCTACTTAGCTTCATCTATTTGTTCTTGTACTTGAACCACATGTTTTCATTATTATACCTTTAACATACAATTGAATATCTGCTAGACTACTCTTTTTTTTACTGAATTTTTCTACATATCACATTTTTTTCCCAGATGAACTTTAGAATTATGCTGAACACCAACGAAAGTCCTGATGAGAAGTCAAATGATATATAGTACATAAATTTGGGAGGAATTAACATGAGCACAGTATTGTCTTCTTTTCCTAGACCATGGCTATGTCTCTATATATTCATGTATTGTATTTAGTCTTTCAGTAAAGATTTACTGTCCTATAAGCCTCACATATTTCTAGTCACATTTATTCATCATAGTTTTATATGATTTATCACTGTTATGCCTTATCCATAATATACTAAATGGTTTCTGTTTTGCTTTACAAATGCTCTTGAATTTATGCATTTATTTTGTACTTTAGCCATCTTACTAAATTCTCACATGGTTTCTCAGTTAAATTTGATATAACCTGCAAAACCGAAATAAGAGAAATGTGAGTCATAAATCTTCTGAGACAATCTGCCTCAGCAGAGAATAATTCCAGAAATTTTTTTCTTGAACTGTTTAAGAGAACAGAGCTCAAGAAAATTATGTTCAGGATTGTCACGCTGACATGTTTGTTTGCTTTTTTTTTTCCTGGAAGCCTATACTATCTTAAATATACTATCATATATATATATATATATATATATACATATACATATGTATATATATATATACTCTTGATTTAATAAATACACATGTGAAGAACATCTTTATTATTTTCATTAATCTCTTGTTTTTTGCAAGAACACGATCCTTCTAGCCTCAATTTTGGCAAGAAATTACCCCTTGCGGAAATCTATTCCAGTAATACCTTAGGAAAGAGTCAAGTCTGGATTCTTACTGAACCCATGGTGGCTACATTGATGGCCATTTCCTTTGCTAAAGAAATAACTCATGCTAAAACTTTCCCTAGAGTTGTTCTCAGACTAAGTATATTTCGTGGCTTATACATTTTCTGCTTCTTTGAAACCTGGTATAAGAATGGCCTGGTTTTGTCAGTTTATTCAAGAACTTGGTCTTGCTTTGTGGTTACTGACAACTGTTTGACAGTTTCATCACCGGTTCCCTCAGCCCCTGGGTGGTATGAATCTGAGATAGGAGACCTGAACTAATTAAGAGTTGATTGGTGATATCTGAAGATGTCTTCATCTGTTTTGGCCTTCAGTTTCCTCTTACTTACGTTTCCTTCTGTCTGGGTTTCTAGTGTAAGAATATTTTATTTGACAGAGGAATGAAAAAGGTAGGGGGATTAAACAGTTCATTATTCTCTGTCATCATTTCTATTACACTTCTAAGCAAGCTCTTCCTTGGATTTTCATCTGAACATACCTAATCATGTTCATAGGATGTACTCTCTCTCTCTCTCTCTCTCTCTTTTAAGCCTAAACTTTCTCTGGCCTATCTCCCATGTCTGTTTCTGTCTTCTATATTTATTCTAACTATAGTCCCATTCTTCTCAGTAGGTTTATATACTGACTGAGCTCATTATATAAGTATCCGTGCAGTCCTTTCAGATTCATTATGGATCTTTTCCTTCTATCTATCCCTCTGGAGAGATAATTTGAGTCTATGTAAATATAATTTAATTTTTGCATGGGTATCAAGCTTCTTAAATTGCCACCTTTTCTTCAGAGTCTTAAGGCTGGGTTATTATACCTATATGTTTTCAGAACTTTTGAAATCCACCCCCTCAAAATCTAAAAATTAGATTTTACTTTTAGATTTAAATGGTATATTATTACTATATCCCGGTACTGCCTTTTCCCATGTCCCATTAAAATACAAGAGAAAAAAAAGAGAAAAATACGCATATGTTTGGAACTCATACATATAAATACACACTAGAATTGTCAATTGAGGGGCGCCCAGGTGGCTCAGTTGGTTAAGCACCTACCTTTGGCTCAGGTCATGATCCCAGGACCCTGGAATCGAGCCCCACATCTGGCTCCCTGCTCAGCAGAGAGTCTGCTTCTCCCTCTCCCTCTGCCTGGCCCTCTGCCTACTTGTGCTCTCTATTTCTTTGTCAAATAAATAAATCTTAAAAAAAAAAAACAACAACTGTCAGTTGATTGGATGATCCTGATAGAAATTAAATGTTCGCTAACTGCACTGTTGAGCCAGTCTACTGAAATGTGCTTTGGGTGTGCTACCTGTGCTACTTGGCCTGAAACAGCATTAACCCAATCACAAGAAAGTAGGTTGGAAAGAATAATCTGTCTATACCTGCCCCGTTTCCTAAGTGTAGTGACTAGAACAACTTGAGTACTGGCAACTAGCCCGGCACCTCATGAGTGATTTCTCTTTGAATAAATTAGAATGCTGCTTCCACCCCAACCTCCAAATCCCATCTCATTTGTTCATATATTCCTCCTTTATCACTAGCTCTTATAGATGGAATTTCCAGAAAACAGATAGACTGGAAATGATGATGGTGGGAGACTGGGGACAGGGGGGAGGTAAGGGGATATTAGCTACAGCAGGTGGCATTCTGAGAGCTCAGTGTTTTCCCCATGTGCTGCTCTGGGGGTAACAGCAGGGACAGCTTTGATGGTATATCATAGCAAGTATAAATTTAAAGAAAACTTTTACTCATTATGGAGTAAATTGATCTTACTATCTCCAAAACCTATCTTGTCTCTAGCTTCTCTCTCCTTCCTTCTGTCCAAGTTTCACTGACTCACTTGAAATTCTGTAAACCCACCAATCATGCTTCCACCTCAAGGAGTCTGCACTTGCTTTGGCCTGTAGTGTTCTTCCCACCGGTAGCTGCATGACTCTCTTGTTCCCATCCTATCTATACACATTTATCACCGCTCCATAAGGCTGTCACTAATGGCTGCATGTGGAGAGCAATATTATTCCTCTCACTCTGCTGCCATTTTCTCTTCAGCACTGAACATCATCTGATATTCTAAGTACCCACTCATTTTGTTTTCAACTTCCCACCACAGGAGTTTTAGGCTTCAAGGGGTCAGGGACCTTGTTTAATTTACTGCTGTCTTTTTCAGAGCCTAGAGTAGTTCTTGACTAAAAGTTGATGCCTGGGATGAAATTAAATGTTGGAGAAGAAGCAGAGGACCAAAAATATAGGTCACATGTCCAGCAGAGTTGTACTAGATGTAACTTTCTAATAATGTGGACACTGGATTAGGTGCTCTACATATCAGCATGATACCCACCTGAAAAAGAGTATATCTGAGAGGGAGTTTAGGACAGAATACAAGTAGATACATTAAACCCAAGATCACTCCACACATCTCATTGGTTGACAGATACTAAGTCTGGAGATCTCTTTCTTTGTTATAGAGTCAGTCATTATTTAAAAAACAAACAATATGGATCTATGGCAAATCTTAAAACAAAGAGTAGCAAATGTGATTTTTAGAGGTCAGAGAAAAATTTCTGCAATTAATTTACTTTAGGAACCAGAAGAAAATATATTACAAATACTCATTATAGTTGGCATATATACATATATATATATATATATATATATATATATATATAATGAAAGAGGAGCATAAATATATAAGATGAGACTAAGTTGAGATTAAAATATTATGGGATGAAAACAGATTGATAAACTAAAGCCATAAGGGAAACATAAAAATGCACATTGGATAGATTAAATGTGACCTTAACATTGAGATATATCAAATCAGAGATGAAAAAGTGACGAGGATCTAGCAGAGTACAAGAGAAAAGGACAAAAAGTAAAATTTGATTTCATACAAAATGTTGTCTTAAATCTAAACATGCCAAAGCACTTAAGAAAACCTAAGCTTATAAATTTATGTGTTATTGGGGGAAAAGTTGAGGGATCAAGTGGTTAAGTGATTTATCTGAATTACAAAAATCCAAAACAGCAATAAGCAGGTAGAAGGAGGAAGAAGTTGGTTGATCTGGGCCAGGGAAAATGTAAGAATGTCCCTGAAGAATAATTTGCATGGTTAGAATGGTGCTCAGACATAGAAAGCCATCAGTAAAAGGTAGAAGAATTTTCCTGTTAATTTTATATGTCAGAAGACAATGGAATCATCTTTACAGCTTTGTTGAGAATATATTGTGATCACCAAAATTAGCATTCATTCCCAACAAGCTGAAGTTGAAGGCAAAGTTACAGAAAGACACTTCCGGATAATCTAAGAGAAACAACTTAAAATTTTGATTTCTAATAACACAACTTAGCAACGTTGCAGATATGAATGAATATAAAAGTATCAATATCAGGTCTTTGGTGGTGTTATTAAAGAAAATTCAGATTGGTACTGTAGCAGAGGTCACATCTTAACGAACTCATGCATCATGAGAAAGTAAAGGAATTTGAACTTCATTTTGTAGGTCAGTGATGCATAAGTATTTCTTAAATCTTGAAGGCAGGGCGCATGGGTGGCTCAATGGGTTAAAGCCTCTGCCTTGATCTCAGGGTCCTGGGATTGAGGCCTGCATGGGCTCCTGGCCCAGCAGGAAGCCTGCTTCCTCCTCTCTCTCTCTCTGCCTCTCTGCCTACTTGTGATCTGATCTCTCTCTCTGTGTCAAATAAATGAATAAAATCTTTAAAAAAATAAATAAATCTTGAAGTCATTTTTTTCTTTGAATGAAAATTTAATATAATCAAGAGAGTCTTCTAATTTTACCCAGTTTGGGTCCTTGTAAAGTATACTAAAGTTGAGTGTGCCAAAGACAAATGATGACTTACTTAAAGGTAGGTGAGAATTTTTCATCCCAAGATTATAACAAAATATATAAAATCTTACTTCATCTCTTCTTTTAGACATAATCTTCATTTTATGTTCTTTCAGTGTTCTTTATATACTCTTTTATTTCGTTCTTTTCCTTCACCAGTTGAAATCTCAACTAGATGAAGTCCAGTAAGTAGTAAACTGGGACAAATTTGTGCCATTTTTAACATAGCTAGTAATTTGTATCTGTAACAAAGTTTACAGTAGAGTTATAAAACATGTGGTAGTAGCACCTTTATTATCATAAAATAAAAGAAGAGCACATCAGAAAAGAATAAAAATAAGAGAAAAAGGGGGGAAAGAAGTTTAAAATCCTTAAATCAGTACCCTAAGCTTAGGGAGCTTAGGAAGTTAGAAAGAATCATAAATCCCAAACCAAGCATCAGGAAGGAGGTAATAAAGACATGAGCAGAAATCAATAAAGTAGAAGAGAGTAAAACAATAGAGAAGTTCAATGAAAACGGAAGTTCATCTTTGAAAAGATCAGGAAGACTGGTCAACCCTAGCTAAACTGACCAAAAAAGAGCAAAGGCTGAAATAATAAATCAGGACTGAAAGAGAAGCCATCACTAACAACTCTAGAGAATTCAAAATCAAAACAATTAAAAAGAAGTATTATGAATAATTTTGTGCCACCAAATTACATCATTGAGATAGAATGGACAAGTCCTTAGAAGGCCACAAATTACCAAAATTGCAGCAAGGAAAAATAGAATGACTCAACGTAAGTAAAAAAGTTGAATTGGTTATTAATAGTCTTTGCACAAAGGAAAGCCCAGCCCCAGAAACCTTCACTAATCAACCTATGAAATAGTTAAAGAAGAGATTATTCCGAACTCTTTCAGAAAATAGAGGAGGAGGAAACATTTTTCAATTAATTCTCTGGGGTAGTACTCTGACTTTGTACCCAGTTTTAGCTGGGGAGGGTGGAGGGTTCCCATACTGCTACCAATTCTTTGATACCAGCTGTGGGTTCTACAACTCAATTCAATTCTGACACTATCTACCTGGAAATAGTATCAAATTCCAGTTTAAGGGATCAGTCCTACATGGACTTTTATCTCCTTCTTTTCACACCTCCATCCATCTACCTAACTGTATATTCATTCATCTAATCATTCATTTAGTCCTATAATCAGTGAAAGTTTATTGACTGTTATGACCCAGCACTGTTCTAGGCACTGGGAAATCAAGAGTAAAAAAAAATTTGTCAAGTATCATTGCCCTGATCAAGCCTAGATTATAGATACTGGAAGGTTTGAAGTTACTATCTCTAGGAAGAAGTACGTATCATTTCAGCATATTAATATCCATCTTAATTTATCTTTTCCTTTTTTTGCCATAATCTAAAACTTCTATTTATTAACCTTGACCCTTAAATCCTTTGTACCCATCCCTCATAGTATTTGATTATTATCTAGTTTAATTTACTTCTGTTTTCTCCATTATATCTCGGAGGCTTTTCTCCAGAACAATTACAATATATTTCTCAAGCTCCAAGTTCCCCATTACCACTTTTTTCTCAGGGGAGGAATCAAGCTTGCTTTGACTACAACTGACATTGGTGATCCCCTCAGCAGGAGAACAAATATAGCAGCTCCCCTGAACATTACTGGGACAAGACCCTTAAATTGTGCCTAATAGTTATTGCGTAGGGTGTCTCTTTTTCATTGGCCTTGTTACTCTGACTCTATTCATGACCTCTTTTCACTTCTCTGAGTTAGATCATGGGGGCGCTTTGTCTGATTTAAACCAATATGAAAGCATCTTTAATTGTCAACCATTAATGCCATTGGTTAGTCTAACCCAGCAGCTATCAGGATGCTTAGGATGTTTAAAACAGAAGAAACAAAGACACAAAAAATATCTTGTACTTTTTACTATATTATTTCATAAAAAACCTAAGTTCAAAAGTAAAAATCAGTTTTAGAAGAAGTTGCTTCTCTTTTTGAGGTTAATAAACTTAACTAGTTTATCAAAGGAAAGCCTAAATAGCTATACAAAAACATGAATATCTTAATTAAAATTGTTTTTATTTTAATATGTATATGGGGGTATAGGAGATAATAGAAAATGTACATATCGATCTCTGTGCTGTTTCTAGCACAAAATTTCTAAAACCCTTACAATTTCCTAAATGATAAGAACACTAGCAGCATTGCTCTTAATATTTGTCTTTGACCCATCCTTGACATAAAAGCCTTGTAAATTCCTAAGCAAAAAGAGCACTAAGAGCATCTTTTATTCTACTAAGGTGTCTCAGGGTGGGCTCCGAATGCTCCTGGATGAGGGCTGGTCACCAGAAAGATTAAGTCGACATCAGAAGCTTGGAATTTTCAGCCCCGTCCTCCAGAGACAGGACAAGAGCTGGAAATGAATTTAGAAATTGATCATGCCTATGTGAGGAAGGCTCCAAAAAGTCCCAGTTTGTATCTGAGAGCTTCCAGGTGGGTGAACACATCCACACAGGGCAGGTGGGGCACTGCAACTCCGTGGAGACAGAAGCTCCTGTGCTCTTCACCTTCCCAGACTTCGTCCTATGCATCTCTTCATCTAGTTATTCATCTGCATCTTTTATCATACTTTTATTTTTTTAAGAGTTTATTTATCAGAGAGAGAGAGAGAGAGGGCACACAAGCAGGGGGAAGGGGCAGGCAGAGGGAGAAACAGGCTCCCTGTTGATCAAGGAGCCTGATGTGGGACTCGATTCCAGGATCCTGGGATCATGACCTGAGCCAAAGGTAGATGCTTAGCCGACTAAGCCACCCAGGCGTCCCTGACATACTCTAATAAACCAGTAGATGTAAATAAGTATTTCCCTAAGTATTTCTGTGAGCCAGAGGTAGATTAATTGAACTTGATGAAGGGGTCATGGGAACCTTCAGTTTGTAGACAAATTGAGCACAGGTTGCCAGTAAGCTGGGGAGCTACTACTTGCTGTTATCATCTGAAGTGCAGTGGAAGCATTCCTGTGGGACTGAGCACTTAACCTATGGGATCTGATACTAGCTCCAGGTAGACAGTCTTGGAAATGAGTTAAGTTGTAGGACACCCATCTGGTCGCTGTGGGGGGAAAACCTCCCACACATATGTTGACCAGAAGTATCAGAAGTGAAGTGCTCTGTGTGTCGTAAAGAAGACATTCAGGAAAGGACATAGAATGAAAGGACACTGGGTTGTTTTTACAATACAGGGTGATGTGTGCTTGCTTTCTACATTTTTATATGAGAATATTAACTAGTACCTGAGGGACACTCTTAGAAGCAGATGAGGGAACTAGTATTTATTGACTGCCTGTGTTAACTAAGAATTAAATGGGAGGATGTAGCTCAATTCTCATAACAACACTAAAATATATAAATGTCCCTGTACCTGGGAAGAGGTAATGGAAGTTCAAGTGTAGATTAGAGATCACAGAATTATTGAGCAGCAGAGGAAAATTGATTCTCAGATCTTTCCAGGAAATTTCTATCTCAGTCCCATCCTACCATCCCATATTTGCCTTAAGAAATAATGCTTACAATTAGAACACCTGAATTTATACTAAAAGCCAATGGTTCATAGTAAATGTGGCTTAATTTTAGTTCTAAATTCATCCTTTCAAAAATCTTACCATTGGAAGAAGTTGGAGAAAGGTATCGTTCATAAATTCAATTTTCTCTCAGAAGCATTGATGGATAGTTTTCCCTCTTGACTAGTCAACTTGACACATGTACAAGTGCTTTGAGGATAATGGCACAATGGGCATACATCTTATAGACTGTCATCTTGGGAGGAAAACTTATTTTACTGTTTTGAGGGAGAGAAACAGATTTAAGATTCTTTTTACTCCATTTTTAGAGATTCTTGTATAACTTTTTAAAAAACATCTTTCTTCGTTTCCCTAAATCATTGCTTGTGTTTTAATTTCAACAATACCTCATTGACTTTGGCCATCCATGAAACCAAAGATTCTGTTAAGGAACTGACCAACAAAATAAAAAATTACTGATAATAATATTTGATTCATTTTGTTATAACAAAGATTTCATTTATGCTCATTTTTGATCACTTCAAAATCCATCTAAAAAGTCAGGTGATCCCATTTGTTTTGCTGAAAATGTATCTGTAACTTTAAAACGTCAGCTGTATCACTGAATGGGTCCTATTTAGTCAAGTTTGGGCCTTTGAATGCCAAGAAACACACCATTCCTAAAACAATTGGAAAATATCATAAAATATTTTAAAGGCCAATGAAATGACAGCTGCCTCCTGTGCAACCAGATAAGGATAAGGACCCGCAGAGCCTGTGCATTGCCCCACTGGAGCTTCCCTCTGCACCTGCCCCACCTAGCAATGCCCAGCAGTGTGAAGACCAGAACCAAGGCCGATTCTTTAGCTGTTCCAATTGCTGCCTTTGGGAACAGAAAAAGTTCAAAGCCTAATCATTCTCCTTTTTAAAGTGTAAGGCAGAACCTGAATTCCAATCCCCCTTACCTGACTAGAATGCAAATGCAAATCCCCCATAACTTTGCAGCTGGGTACCTCTCAGACCTCATTTCTTAACCCTCTCCCACTTTGCACTAGGTCCCACCATTTTCAAACATACCCTATAAGCTCCAATCTCAGTAACTTTGCAATCGCTATATCCAGTGCCTGGAATTCTTTCCTTTAGATGCAACTTCTCAGTTTGCTCCCTAAATGCCCTCAGTTCTCTGTTCCTTTCACCTTGTTAGAGAGGTCTTTCTCAAATACACAGTTTTAAATAGGATCTTCTCTCCTTCCATCACTGTTAGGTTCCCTTGCATTATTTTTCTTAATAACTTTAATAACCTCAGTCACCACTTACATATGATGTATTATTTGCTTATTGTCTCTCTGTCTCTGCCAGAGTTGAAAGCTCCAGGAGAGTGGGGACACTCATTTTACTATGTTTTCCCCAGAACTCTGCTCCCAGCACATAGTAGGATCTCAAAAGACTGCAGGAATTGTTAAATTAGCAAGACATTTTCTTTTTCACTTGAAACGTCCAAAGTGACCAACAGAATGGCTCTTGAATGGCTTAATGACTAGGAAATGGAGGTGAAAGATAGTGAAGTGAGGTCACAAAGGAAAAATTTAGGAGAGCATTTCAGAAAGAAGAAACGTAAGACAGAGCCCATGACTTGGGTTAGTCCAGGAAGAGTGTAAACTGTGAAGTTACACTGTGATCACAATGTTAGTTTTCATTGTGATTGAGAATTTGTTTCGTTTACTTCTGTTGGTTTCCTCTTTTGAAAAAATTTAAGCTTTATATTCATGAAATTGAACTGATACCATCTCATTCTTAAAAGGAAACAGAAGCACCACTAACATGCTTTGATTAGCTCTAGAAACCCCTATTTAGAAAAGTATTTTTGTGTGCTATATTTTAATACAGCATTCATGTAATGGCTTTTAACTTTTTAATATAGCAGATGTTTAATGGGATAGATCTAGAACAATGTGATCTGATATTTGGGTCTTTATAGCATTCATATTTTTGTTCAGAAAAAAGAAATGATAAGCTAGCTAAGAATAATAATGCAAAAGATAGAATGTGGTGATAGTGTACTATTATTTACTTAAACTTCTGTGAAAATCATACTTCCTTCATTCTTTTTTTTTGTAAAGCCAAAAATATGCCTCTCATTATCAGCAACTTCTTATCCATATCTTGTATGTTTTTATGAATAAGATAGTTATCTTCTGACTTGCTGTTCTATTTTCATTGTGCTGAACTTAGGGTTTTCAATCTTCCTTTATAGAAACAAATAGTACTAGAATACATTTACGCTTTTAGAGTTTTTACCCTGTAAGGCCAAGGTACATATGTATACACAAAACATTAGGTTTCTCATAAAACATAGTATATATTTCATGTTCAAACTTTTTCCTTGTTCTTTAACATTTTATATACCATCTTAAATGTATAGGTTATCAGGAGCTTAACAAAAAAAGTGGCAAATAATTTTTCCCCAGAGTTAAACGAATGTCACAGACAAATATCTTAATTTCCATGATTTAAACCAAATATATCTGTTTAATAAGACCCTCTCACTTGACTCACAGGATTGTATTTTAAGGTATTATGATTGAAATGAGCTTTTATTTCCATATGATTCACCACCATGAGGGCACCTAAGGGCAAATATTATTTTTGATTTCTCTAGAAGGGATGATTATAAGGAGAGAACTATAATTGATTGGGCTCCAAACATGAACAAAACAAACAAAAAAAGATAAATTTAGCTTGCAGATGTGCACAAATGTACTATGTTGAGAGTTCAGTGCCATTTTAGCATTTTCTTTTAAATGAGAAAATTACACCCTTTGAATTTTTCAACACTGGATGTATTTGTAATGCCGTGGCCACTTCTTTCTCCAATCAGTTTCTATTGCATGACTTGTCATTACTGTAAGAAAATTAGTTGTCTTTGCAACCACAGTATTTAAACTACAGCCTGAACACAGATTGGATATTTGGCGATCCTACTTGGGCACTGTTTTGCTAATTGAGTATTTTCTTTATTACTGCAAAAGTCCGTCTTTTTCACGGGGGGTATACTTATGTATTTATTTAGTGCTAAAGCTTAAAAAAAAAAGTTTACCCCTGACATTGAATTTTTTTCTAATTAAGGAAAAAGAAATGTCCTTTGTTACACATGTTATTTGCTATTATAATTTTAAAAAAATCAAGTTCTTGAATGGAATTCAGTACACTTTAAAACAGTAATAGAGTAAGAAGACTTACAGAATGGACATTAAATCATTCTATTAAATCTAGTTACTTTTCTCACCCAGCCTTTTTAAATAGCTTTCCTCTGGCCAAAACAAAAGAAAATTATTCTATCTAATTCTCATTTTTTTTTCTAGAGAGAAATTTCTTCTAGAGAAGAAAATAATACATAGGTTATATGTCTGAGAAAATTTAATAATACATTATTTGCATGCCCCCCTTAATAATCAACTCTAATGCCCAGCCGAATTTTCCCTTTCCAGTTGTTTAAGTATGTTTCATCAATTTTACCTCAAAACATTTATAATAATAATAATAGATTCAATTCATTAGCACTTATTGTATCCTACAGAGGACCCTCCCTATAAGGTAGGTGCTGTTAAATCTTCCTTTTACGGAGAAGAAAATTAAACTTAAATAGTCAAAAAACATGAAGCTGGTGAGTGGTGTAAGCAAAATTTTAATACAGATCTGTCTTACTCTAAGCCTACACTTATAACCACTTGTTATTTATTACTTAGGGAAGGGAGTTCTATGTATTGATTCCCCTGCTTTAGTGTCACATATTATGCAGGGTGAATTATGCTGTTACTTATTCCTCACCATAATACTACCTAGGATGAATATGTAAGAGCCCTTCTCTACTGATGGGCAGTCTATTTCAGAAATCTAAATTCTCCTCCCATAACTAGGTATGCAATCTTAGGAAAGACATGCAGCCCCTTCAGGAATCAGTTTTGTAGATACTTGAGCATTTGGCTCATTATTTTCTAAAAAATGATATAGTCTCTACCCATGAAACTTTTAAAACATACAGAAGATGCCCCAGCAGTGACTGCCTTTGCACATAATGCTCTCCTTTACAATCCAGCCCCTGTGCCTTGTGCAGATTCCCTGGGTGGGAAGGAGATATAATTGACCATGGTATCTTTACCCCAACCCCAGTGTCTGACTCTGATTTCGATAAAACTCCACCAAAGCCCTCTCCCTTCCCTTGAAGGCTCAGGGGAATATATATCGGGATTCTTCCTCTATAAAAGTCTCAGATGTACTGCTAGGATAATATCGTGGTTAACTTCCAGCTTTATTACTGGTTTTATGCTGGATTCTCTAGAGACACACAGTTGCTTCAACTGAGCCAGTTTATATCTGAAGCGGATGTTGGCAATGACATCTTGGTAACGAAGTGTCCTTGTAAAGGGACTTCATTTACCCCCAGCTGAAGAAACAAAATGAAGGAACAGGATGAAGAAATTCTTAAAGCTCCACATCCCTAAAGGCACATTTGTAGAAATGTCTGTTGAAGAGAAGACAAAATCACAAGAGGTTTATGCTCAATAGCTTTGCTTTCTTTTTCTGCTTCTGTGAAGCAGAAGCTTCACGGAAGGCGTGATTTAGCAGAGCCGGGAAAAGGAAGCTAAATGTAAATATGTCATCTTGCTCTTCTCAGAGAAGGTCTTCCTGTGGTATAGGAAGAAGAATGAGATGAGGAGGAAAAGCCAAGAGGGACATCAAAACGTGAACTTAATGCCTAACTGTGTAGAATTCTAGGGATATTTCTGGGTATGTTTGCAGATACAAGAAAGGGCAAAAGAGGAAAGAAAAAAGCTAAAAATGGAATGGAAGGTAGAAAAAACTGAAATTATGAAGAAAAGCCTTAGAAACTAAGGACAGTATAGAGAGCCTAAGTGAAGTTCAAGTTGGTTTAACGGGGACTATGTTTTCCTCTTAGGAGGGAAGGAGGGAGAGGAGTGAAGTTATAAATGGAGTTCATGATTCCTCTGGCAGCAGTTACAAATCTGAGAAAGTCAGGCTTGTGAATCTGGAGGTGAGGAGATAGAGGAGGCAGGGCAAGCAGTGCCCTAGTGTGCAAGTACTGTTACTGAGACATTGATGCCACCTGGTGGCCAACCTCAACTTTAATTCTAGCTGGTTCCTGTTTCAACAGAAGGGTTCCAATCTTTTTTTTTTTTTTTTAAGACATGTAGAAATAAGTTCACCGCTATTGCCTCCCCAATGATCTCTCATCTGCACTGTCTTCCAAGGCTCCTCTATTTAGAAGAGCCTGTGCTTGTCTCAGTAGGTACTCATTTCTCACCAAATAGAGTAGGAAATCAATTCATAAGTATTACATTTTGTATTTTCAGTTATGTATTACAGTATTTTTCCTGTTTAGGAGGATCAGAGCATCTTTACGTTTTAAATTTCCGTATTTGATTGGAAGCCATATTCAGAGTTAAGCCCTCAATTTTTCTTATAAGACCTGCAACAATCACTTGGCACAATCTCACTTTTTTCCCCCTCACGGTATGATTTGACAAGATGTTTCTCACAACCACTCTGGGCTAAATGAGTCAATTAAGTGACTCTAAGTCCCACACTCTGAAGAAATTGTACATTGAAAGTGATAGAAAGAGGAGGTAGAGAAAAAGAGTAAAAGAGAACTTCTTGCAACTTAGATCTTTATTGCCTTGGTCTCCAAGCCTGAGAATTCAACAAAACTGGATTTACAAAACTACTGATTATATTTATAACAAGCTGTCTCTTTGGTACTTCCACCATTGTTAATCAGATTGTAGAAAATCTGTCTTCATGGTGTTAATGGGTTAAATCACCATGGTTAGTGGAAAAGTTTGGGACAACTAAATTAATCTCAAAATAACCAACCCTACACTCATGTCTTAAAACACTGGAAGGCAGAGTTACAGACCTAGACTTACACTGATGTAGTCACAGGGTCTCAATTCACACTCCCTTCTTTTCCTCCCTGATAACTGGCTCATCCAATTAATTCATAATGACAGTGTCTGCTTCCCGAATTCTGACAATCTAACACAATCACACCATACACAAATGTAAAATTGATATGAATTTTTAATTTAAGTTCTACTTCCTTCTGCCAACAATGTCCTCATTTATTTTATACTTTCTTTTTATATTTTAATAGCTCTATTTGAAAAGTTCTTCATGGACCCTCTTTCCCACCTTAAATAAATGGAAGAAGTATGTAATCGTCAAGAGAAAGGAAAAGCATAGATGAAAAAGAGATATATAGGATTGGACTCTCATCCGTATACTCCTAATTGAAGTCCGTGGTGTCAGTAACATGGTACTGTTGATTTCTAGATACTGCAGGTATCTTCCATTAGCCAATTCAAATACAAAAGGACCCCCCCAAAAGGGCAATAATATGAGTTTATCTTTGGGAGACAGAATTTTCAAAGAGGTGAGAAGTAGTGTCACATCAAATAAAAAAGTCTTTAGTAGTTTAGTTCCTCTGCTTTCTTATCTAGTCCTTCTGCAGTGTAAGGGAGGCCCTCAAGACAGCCAGCTATATGCCACCTTCACAAATTTTACCTTATTGTTTTTTTATACCTACTATGATTTACTTAATATTTTTCTTTAAACTCAATTTTTATTTGACTATATTCTAGACAATATAATATATAAAATGACAATTTTGATGTTAGTTTTATAATTCCCCCTAAAATAAGCTAATAACTTAAAAAAAAGTCTACCACTCAAAAGCCAAAACCAAAAAGTTGAAGGGGAAAAAAATAGAAATGGTACTTTTCTCTAATATTAAGTATTTTTCTTTCCTCTCTCTCTCACTCTCACACAAAGAGCAGCAATATACTTTTGAGAGTATATTGCTCTTAAAGTTTAGGAAAGAAATAGTTGAAAAAAGGGGAAATGTAAAGAATATAATACTTTAAAGAATTCAAAGCACCTTTATATATAGACTTCCACTCTGGCCAGGATGGAATAATAAGAACTGGACTCAACCCTCCTGCTATAAACATAGAAAACTGGATGTAGTGCATCTAGCGAAAGAGGGAACACAAGCAGGGGGAGTGGGAGAGGGAGAAGCAGGCTTCCCACAGAGCAGGGAGCCTGATGTGGGACTCGATCCCAGGACCCTGGGATCATGACCTGAGCTGAAGGCAGATGCTTAACAACTGAACCACCCAGGTGCTCCACAATCTGGGAGTTGTAAGCAGAATAATTTCTAGAGCTCAGAAAAGCTGGGATATCATTTGAGGACCAAACAGTCATGGTAAAGAGTCCTCAGTAATCACTTGAGGGCATTCCATGGAGATAACCAAAAATTACACCTTAGTAGAAGAGCTGAATTATCTCTGGAACAAAAAAACCTCAAAACCTCTTCTTAAAAGGCTTAAAAACAAGAGTGAGAGCAATGAAACTGATCTGCCACTTAACATTCTTTAAAGAAAGACAAGAAAATTTTTTAAAGAATATTTTGTCTTTCTTAATAGAAAGACAAGAAAATCCAAAATCCAACAATGTAACAATCACAATGCCCAACATGCAGTCAAAAATAATTAGGCTGACAAGGAGGAAAATGTGACCCCTAACCAGGAAAAAAGTACTTATAAAGAGAATATCAACATAATGAAGAGAGAAGTTGAAAAAATAAAAAATAAAATCTGAACAACCTCACAAGCCTATTTTACTCTGACCCTTATACAAATCAATTGAGTCATAGTACAGTATTACTTAACCCCTTTTTATTGATGAAAAAACTGAGTTGCAGATATAGTAAATGACTTGCTGAAGGGACAAAGGCTCAATAGTTTATTTAGAGTCCAACTAGAACCAGGGTCTCCTGAATCATTCATATTTTTTCTTTTTTTCTTTTTTTTCCTTTTTTTTTTTAAGATTTTATTTATTCATTTGACACAGAGAGAGAGATTACAAGTAGGCAGAGAGGCAGGCAGAGAGAGAGGAGAGAGGAGGAAGCAGGCTCCCTGCCGAGCAGAGAGCCCGATGTGGGCCTCGATCCCAGGACCCTGGGATCATGACCTGAGCCAAAGGCAGCGGCTTTAACCCACTGAGCCACCCAGGTGCCCTCATTCATATTTTTTAAGTAGATGGTGCCAAGGCTGTCGATAAAGGAGACCATTGTGGATGGTAGCAGATCATAATAAATTTTCCTAGATCAGTGGCAGAGCAAAAATATCAAGGCAAATTGGAAGGCTAAGTATATGCCTCTGTGTGTGCATGTGTGGTGGTCACCTATGTGTGCATGAATTATAGCTGTGCTGTGTCGATTCTGTGATTTGACACAATGATTACTCTCGTTATCATAAAGTACATTTACTCATGCTGTCTTCAAACCTTAGCATTGGTACTCTAGTAAAAATGACTTTTCTGAGGGAACTAGAGTAGGTCTTTCCCAGTGCTAAAGGCAGGACTCTGAAACATTGCTCTGGACACATGACTGGAGAAAAAAGAAACAGGAAATTAGTGTTACAACTAAAAGCCACTTTTATGTGTCAAGGTCACCATAACTCAGGAAAGAGTTTAAAAATTGAACCTACATAATTTTTGTTACCGGAGATTTCTGGAAAACCAACAAGGTGTCCTGAAAACTCTGTATATCTCTTAAAGTAAGAGGGTTGACTATCAGATGTATTAAAGGCTATTGTAATTCTAAGGCTTCAGAATAGGAAACTCTTCCTGGTCAATATTTAACACTTTTGAGAGTTATATTCTATGGAAGAGATGCAAACTTTAGAGTATCACCATGTTTTATTTTCTTATGTTGTACTCTATTTAGGAGCTTACTATCATTCT
The DNA here is from genome assembly GCA_002007465.1 of Ailurus styani. Classification (NCBI taxonomy): domain Eukaryota; kingdom Metazoa; phylum Chordata; class Mammalia; order Carnivora; family Ailuridae; genus Ailurus; species Ailurus styani. The sequence goes on along the minus strand of LNAC01000071.1, from coordinate 4,496,118 downwards.
TATGTTACATTTAGAGATGTATCAAAATGCTTTCTTGTTATGATGTACTCTATAAAATTTTGGTGCATTCAGTTCATTGCTGGGTTATGTTACATTTAGAGCACAGGAATAGAAATGACCCAGATATGCAGGGATCAGTATAAGACCTCATTAATTTGAACACTTGTACATACATATGTGTATGAAATATATTTGAGAAATACTGAGTACAATATTGTTTCTTGACAATTCACAGTGCCTATTACCATAGTAAAGTTTCTACAAAATTGTGCAATAAGTTTTCATGCATTGGCGAACTTCTCAGACCTTGGAATCAGATTTTGAAAAATAGCTATTAATGTCCTGCAGAGCTACTATTCCCCAGAATCCATTTTGAGAAAAACTGTTAAAGATGCTTACTTCAAAGCTTTGGTCCTAAAATCAGACTTCTTGTATACAAACCCAAGTTCATAGCTTATTAATTATTTAACCTTGCTGTGACTTGCCTTCTATACACAACAAAGAAATAATAAGGGTATCTATCTCAAAGATTTGTGTGAGAGTTTAAATTATAAACTTCATTCCAGACAGTGTCTGGCTCAGAGTAAATACTCAATAAATATTAGCTATATTGGCAAAGATTCAGTGAAATGATAAAATTGTTGAGAAAAACTTTCCAGTTAAAAACATTGGGTTGTTAGTGCAAGAGACTTTGGAAAAATTTGAAGTAAAGGGGCTTATCATTCAAACATTCAAAAGTAGGCATGTGGGTTATTTTCATTCACTTGAACCTCTTCACATCTGAGAGAAAAGTTCATAGTACGTCCCAGTGTGGTGGCTCTCCCAGTTTCAAGAGGATCTCTACTAATTTTTTGAGCAAAGTAGGAGATCTTTCTGTTAAATAAAAACATAAAATCTATCACCTTGAAGGGAAATAGTAAGTGACCCCAAAGCAATAATAAAAAAGAATGTCAGTTTGAAATATGTTTCATTTAAATTTAAATGTTTTCAAAATAGCCACTTAAAAAAAAAAATCTCCAAACCCTGAATTAAGTTCCTCTCAGAATTAATCCTTCAATAAAATGTTAAGAGTGAATCTAGGGGTTGAGGATACCTTTCATTCAACTCTTTGATTTTACTTGACATTGGGAATAGCCAAGAAATAATCACTTGAATATTTGAAGCCACAATTTAGGAAGTGGCACTAATTCACATAGAGGGGAATTTTAAGATGTTTCTCTTCTAATAATAGAAAAACAAAAATTTCAGAGAAGTTTGCCTCATCCTTACCTGAGAACAGCATTCAAACATAAGCAATTAGAGTGCCATTTGCCAGAAAACCTTCCAAATGCACTTTCATCTTAAGAATCAGGTTGTTCTTAGGAGAGTTAGCCTTATAACCAGATAAATCTAGATTTGCACACAACTCCCCAACTTTCAGATTGTAGATTTGAGCACATTATTTAGCCATGTTGTGACTTATTTATCTTGCCTATAAAAAGGAAATTATGCTGCCTACTTTATGAGGCTGTGTTGGTGAGAAAGAAGTAAGATTATACCTGTAAAGCTTCCAGCAGAGGGCCTAGCAAGGTATAGGTATCAACCAGATGTTAATTGCACCTTTTCCCACTCATAAGCTAGCAACATGAAACATTTTTAAACTGAAACACATTGCAAAACACATTCTTTAAAAATCATTCTATGACATCTTTTCATTCTTTGTCATCACATCAATAAGATGGAAAAAGAATATCTGCATACCTTTGCTCTCCATTCCATAGGCAAGCAAAACCCCCTTCTCCCTGACTGGCTCAAAAACTCCTTCCCTTTGGAAGTATTTCTTCACTCCTAGCCCTGAGTGAATTGATCATTCCATCCTCTGGATCCCGATGGGACTTATTTCTACTAATCACTGAGTTTACCCCGTACTTGCTGTCATTGATCTTTTTATGTCTATGCAATCCTAGCTGGAAAAAAAATGCGTTTATAAGGATCATTTTCCAGCCAGCTGTGTATACCTCAGAACTCAAATGGCCACAATGATGAAACCATTTTAAATGTAGTTGATCATTCTGGAAGCCAGGGCACAAATTTTATGCAGACTGTAATATAAAATACCACACAAATCTTTCCCGTGTGATGGATCTTGGATCACTGCATGTTTTTGTGAGTACCTACTTAGTTTGGTTTATAGACCTCTGGAGAAGAGTGGAATCAGGCTACAGCCTCTTTCTATACCATTGTGTGAAGAATGGTAGGCTGTCCACCATGTGGTGGCTTTAAAACAACCATAACCCACAGTGAGAGAGACATGTTACCTTTCAGACTAGAACACACACACACACATACACACACACACACACACACACACACACACACACACATTTGTACATGCATACAACTGAAACAAAAATTTCACAACACAGCTCTTTATAACTTTTGAGAGATTTTGTCTACTGTGATTCTATTCTCTTTTATCCCATTTGACTTTTTGATACTGGTTTCCTATATTCTCAGAGAATCTGAGAGTGCTTAAAGGCACATGAAATAACATATTCTCCCCTCCTCCAACAAATTTTTGTGTTCTCATTGAATAACCTCTTCCTCATGTGGTTTACTTCAGTACTGGTCTTCTTACCTGGATATTGCAGTGTTAAAAAATCAGATTGTAGGAATAGAATTCAGATTACTAAGGAGGTGTTTCTTTAAATGAGAATTGCTAGGCCTTTTTCAAACTGTGACGCTGCCTTCTAATTTTACTCATGATTAGCACCATCATGGCCCCACACATCTCCCACCCACATTACACCAATTATAAATTTGTTTTTACAATGAATGGTCACTTCATAAACATGAGGCATGAAAGATACACTTCCTGTGCTGTTCTCCCCAGACAGCTGGGGAAGAAAAGTCTGATGCTTTATACAAAGTCTCCTTGTTGTCAGTACATATGGTCTGTAGTTTCCAGACAGGGTGTCACCCCAGAAGCTGGCAACAAGGTACAGGAAAATGTCAGCTTTTGCTACTAAAGTTAAATGAAGTTCACTGCTTAGAGCACTTCAGTGCCTAGATGGATTTGTATGTAGGCTTACCGATGAGGGGACAAGAATATCTTCCCAATTTCAAGGGAGCAAATGTAACTTTAATGTGAGAAAAGACTAAATGCATAGCAGAAGACAGTGGAGAAAGATGATGTCTGAAAGAGTATTAGTGTCTTGAGCAGAACTCCAGGTTCAATAGAAATAGCATGATGCCTTTTCAGCTTTATTTTTTCAGGGAAGCAAGAACAGCCTATACCTTAGCCTGGTGACATTTTCCATTAAAATAGTCTAACTCTCTTTGCTCTGGCTTTAGCTTCCTAGTAGAACGATTTCCAGTGGAGATGATTTCTAATGTAGACCTTCCTTGCAGAGAGAGAATGCAGTGAACATTCTAACTCCTTGGCAATATGCAACTCTATTGCATATTGTTAATGCAATAGAGTCTTAGCTCATAAATTGAAGACCACAGACGCTGAAAGAATAAGACATTTTAAAAGCATTTCAACTCCTTTCTTTTACGCTCTGGAAATTGAGAACCAGAGGATGACATCACTTTCCAAAGCCATGGATTACAAATTTGTCCACAGATAGTCTCTCCACACCAGATTACTCCAAGTAAAGGGAAGTAATTAACAGTTGTCTCATATCTGATTCTTGCAGTTTCACTCAGGGGAAAAAAAGTGCCATTTCTGAACATGCAAGTCTAGCCAGTAGGCACAATCTGAGTGACCAGAATTTTGCTTTGGGGTTGCAGCAGTCTGAATTCAAACATAGCTATGCGACATTGGGAAATTTGTATAATTTATCTCAACCTGTTTTCTTCTTTTTTAAATAAGAATGTAAATACTACATGAATTATACCTTACTCATAAGGTTTGTATAATGATTTAATAAATACACAATAGGTACCCAATAAATGTTAGTTATTATTAAAGTATTTCACACCTGTTAGGTCCGAATTCCTTATAAATGTGAGACAGAGACTAGACTTCTGTCTTAATTTTGGAGTCCAGGTTCTAAAGATGGATAGAACTAAATTGTCTACTGTAACAGTTCTCAAAATGTGGCCCCCAGAAGAGCAGCAATAACATCACCTGGGACCTTGTTGGAAATACAACTTTGCAGGCTCCGTTCTAAACTTCATGAATCAGATTCTCTGGGGAGGGAGCCCAGAAATCTGTGTTTTAAAAAGCCCTCCAAGGGATTCTGGCACATGCTAACGTTTGATTTACTAAATTCTGACAGTGAAGGTGGAGGTGGGTAAAAGGTGGTGGGGTCAGCTCAAGGAATCCAATTTGAAGCAACTTCTAATCCAAGAGTAGCCGGCAGCCATTAAAAACCAGCTGTGAGGCAGCCAACAGTCACAAGGTGGGGAGGGGTTGGCAAGGCAAAAAGAAATGCTTTATTTAGGTCAGGAGACATTCCCTGTCTGGGACACCTCAACACAGAGTGGGGAAGGAGATATGGGTTCTGAGCCCAGAAACTGCTATTCCAACTTACCTTAAATCTATTAGTTCTATTAAAATCTAATTTCCCTTAAACAGATTCTACAACAGAACCACTATTTTGGATAAATCCTAGATCCTGTCAGACTAAAGGTTTGTAGAGATAGGCTTTTGTGAATTAAAAATGTAATCCTTCACAATTTCCTTCCACGTTCTCATGATTTCAACAGTTATTCTTAGAAAGAGACTGAGTTTCTCAACTCGGTAATAGGGGCAGAAATATCACACTTTGGCCCGATTCAGCCCCTGATTGTTGGCCAATGATGCAGTAACTTCAACAATCAGTGGTGACTTCATATTTGAAGAAAAATTCTCAAAGGGGATGCCCTAAAATTATGGCCTAAACTGGATCCCATGGTAGGGGGACCAATCTCATCACTCTATAGTCACCAGACATTTGGTATATTTACATTCAGCCATTTGTGCACTTGCAGATGTGTTAGGAATAAAGAGGAACAGGTCTGCCTCTCTTCATTCTGCACAATAGTATATGGTTACTTGAGTGAAGTTCTGTGTAGGCACATAAAATATGCGACTTCCTGCAGATGGAATTTAGTCCCGACTCCTTTACCCAAAGGCTTGAGCCCTGGCCATCCAGGGCTTTTGAATACCCAGGGCCCACTGCTCTTCCACATAGTCTCTGGATCTAGCCACTTGAGACTGTATACATTTCCATTAGCCCCTTGTCCCACATCTATGCTTCTTTTTTTCTTTTCCACTCCAAGTATTTTCTACCCTTACCAAGCCACATCTTTGATTCCCTCAATTAATTCCTCCACCCCATCAAGAAATACTCATTGTGTGCATAATTACTATCAAACACTAGTTGCCAAGGACTGAAGAAGTCTCATTTCTGCCCTCGCTTTGCTTCAGGGTCTAGCGGTGGGAGACAGACAAGGTGACACATATTCCCAACGTGGTGCAAGGGGTTTATAAGCTCCTGGAGGACAGGAGCTCTGTCCTGTGTCACAGACATTGCTCACAACCCTTAGCACACCAATCATGCCACAGAGTTAGGTCTTAAATTAAGGTAATACTGAATTTAACTGATACTCAACATTGGGAAAATTCTGTCTGCGTGTGTCCTTTGTTGAGGAGGAGTAGCAAGGAAAGTGGAGTATGTAAGGAAGGAATGTCTTTTTCTGAGAAATTGTGCAATTACATGAACTAAATACAAAGGGGATAAAAAGAGAATGAGAAAGCATTTGTGGGCTGACTCAGGAGAACCTCAAATAAGAGGTTCTCAGGCAGAAACAGGAATTCCCAGAAAGCATGGCAGAGGACAGTGTCTCAAGTCATTCTTTCTGGTTTGGAGTCCCTGGCATCTGACACAACCACTGCTGCCCCTGCCCCATTCCCTTGAGGGGAAACCTACTCCTGACTTCATCCTGTCTTACCCCATGGCAAAAGATCTTTGACCTTCCAGTTGCTTCCATCATTGCTGGAAACATTCCGTGTCTCTTGCACAAATGCAGCTTGATGTTTTGTGGCTTCATTGGTCACACTGTTGACTAGATGGTAAGAAAATATATTTTGCACAGTGGTTATTGTTATGTTAGAGGTTCTTACTTTCTGTGATCATAAAAATGAGTCCTAAGATTCCCAGGGCTTAAAAATCAATGACACAAACACATTTAATTGAAAAGGAAACAAATTCTCTTCTGCATATGCTGTGTCATGGGATCACATTTATTTTCCCCGTGGATCTTTGGATAAGATAGTTATTTAAGGACATGCTTCAAGGATATGCTAAGTCTACTGAGAGAACATACAAAGTAGTCACAGGAAACGGTGGTGGCATTAATATTATGGATTGTGCTCATGTGAATTATTTAGGTCACATGGAATTTTGTGGGTCTAATGGACTCAGAAATGTGTGTTTTGGCAGATAATTTGCAAAGATGATTTTTATATATAATGTGGTAGGCTGGAGTTTTGATATAAGCTGGAACACTAGTTTTCAGATTTAAGTAAAGATATCACTCCACCCAGAAAGTTCTGCCCTTGTAAACACACAGGGTAAGTGATGATCTATTTAATACGGTCAGGATTAAATAGATGAGGGGGCCCACACCTCCGGGATTCTCTTCCGCTAATAGCGTGTGCCTTGAATTCCATGGCTGGAGACTGAACTCTCCATTTGGATCTTTTTGCTAAGAGGACATAGCCAACTTCCCAGAATAATTTTAAGTATGATTTGTTACTGGCCACCTACAGTTTTTGTTAAATGGAAAGTCCATCAATGAGATATTGTAAGGAATAAAAAAAAACATGCTTTCTATGGACAAGCAACTCTAAATTTATCTTTCTTAATCATTAACAACAATCATGAATTGTACAGGGTTGCAAGGCTGGCTATGAAATGGCTCCTTGTGATTTGAAAAAGGCTCCTGGAGATTTGGAAAGACAAAGTCACAGAGCAGAGGGCTTAGTGAGGGGAGTGCCGGCTGGATTGTAGTGTCATCTCACACTTTTTTTGTAGCACACAAGCTTCACAACTGTTCATGTTGCTCTAGAAGTAAATGAGAAATGGGAAAATAGAGGGTTGGGGGCTAAGTAGCTTTCCCAAGGGCAAATAGCAAGTTAGTGGTAAAGTCAGGATTTGAACTTTAGTCTATTAGATTTCAAACTTGTAATTCATTTTTTCATCTTCAGAATTGGAATAAAATGATATTTATATGATTGCCATGGGGGGTTAAAGAAGATGATTTATATATATAAAGTATCTTACACTGTTCCTAGTACACTATATGGTATTATACCATGCTACCTTCCATTTGTATTTAGAATGACAAGGGTTAACAACTGATCCTGTGACCTTTAGTTTTGGAGACACCTGAGGATTTGATCCTTGGTCGGTCCTCCCTGTAACATCGACTGAAGGTCTTATTTATCTACCTATAACATATTCAGGTTAAGTGAGAATGTGCCCAATGCCTAAGCTCTAGACCTCATCCTTGAGATGGAGTAATAAGTAACCTGAGCTGTTAAGAATTCAGATAGTCATTTGCACCTGAATGAGGGAAAAGCATCATAACTCACCTGAGTCCTTACATACTCAGGCTGCTTCTCATGACCACATGTGTCCCAAATATAAAATGACTGGAAAGTCAGAAGCTGTGACTGGGAATCATGAGACTTCCACTCTTCTGGTGCTATGCATGCTTTCTTGTTTCTTGTCTTGTCTTAAAGTGATATATGCTAAGGCCCCTGTGCAGCCCACTTTGCCTTGCGAGTTTGATTGTCATCTGAACCCAAGACCAGAGTTCCTTGTAAAGCAGTGTAGCATTAGACTACTGAGCAGAGTAGAGGTCAGAAGACAGGAACAGAAAGAAATTTCTCAGAGGAGGGAGGTAGGTCCTCAGATATACTAAGAAATCCTCTGTTAAGAAAATGGATCCATGCAGGCTATGGAGAATCCAAATAAGGAAGACCTTGGGATCCTGTGCTTTGCATAAGCAAAAGGCATTTTTCCCAGCAACCCCTTACGAGGGTCATACTTGTATGTTGGCTGGATCTCAAACGCCAACTTAAGTCTTTGTGTTTTACACTGTTCAAGCAGGATAGAGATATAAAGCAGTTGTTCATTATCTGCTTACTCTATGCCCGAAGTTGCCTTTGGTGCAATCCCTTGATATTCAAAAAAGCAAAGCCAGATAAGCCATCTTACAGATAGGGAGCTGAAGCTCAAGGGCAATAAGTATATTGCTCAAGGGAGGTCAGAGGAAGAGATGGAGTTAGTATTTAGACCTATGTTGACTGATTCCAAAGACCTTATTCTTATTTACCATACTACTTAAAAAATATTAATGATACTAACCTTTGCTGATGGTGTGTTTTATCCAAAACATCTATAGGTATAGGTAACATTTATTAAATACTTACTCTGTGCTAGGCATTGTGCTTTTAAAAAATGTCTCAGTTAATGCTTATGACATACCTGGGAGGTAGTTCCCACTAATCACCTTTCACAAAGAAGATGCTGATCCAGAGGGGTTAATTATCCTCCCCAAGATCACATACTGTGAAGTCACACAGCTAAATAGGGATGAAGCCATATATACAAAAGCATCTAGAATTCCTGCCACAGTTGGAATACGAATTCCTAGGGGGCCCGAACAACAGTATGATGTATGTGCACCTCCCTAGAACTTTTAAGATAGTGGACACTTAATAAAGATAATTGAAGGGACTTTCTATAGCTTCCCCACAGAGATAAAGTCTGAATGTTGGACTGCTCCACTATTTGTAACAGACGAAGACGGGAAACAACCCAAATGCCAGTAGTAGAGAATGGGTTAAATAAAGTGGGGCTCAAATAGTGGAGTACTATGCAGACTTATAGAAAGCAGGAATGATTTCTCTATATTTTAAGGGGGATGTTGCCAAGATATATTGGTAATAAAAAAATTTTTTAAAAAGCAAGTTGTACAAGAGTGTGGCTAGCGTGCTGCCTTTTGTGTAACAAGGGAAGGATGTAAATATGATTAAAACAGAACCTAATAAATACGTTACCCACAAGGGAGGGAGCAAATGGAGGGTAGGGATGGGGATGGAAATTAGACTTCTCTAAAATGGATTATACCTTATTTTATGGTTCTGGTTTTGAAATCATGCTTATATTTACACAGTTGAAAAAGTTATATCAAAACCGACCCCTAAAAGTAGTGATTATAAAAACCTGAAACAAGCGAACCAAACTGTATGTTGAGTAGGTGGCAATGACATGGGCAAGGTTCATTTCAAGTGGCTATAGACCATAGTATTTTGACTGTACGTTGTAAGGACAAATAAGAAAACCACAAAGAAATTTTAAAATGCTTTCAGAAGGTTGGTTAACACTGGAAATATTTTTATTGTTATTTTGAAACTATTCTATATATTGAAATAAAGCTAATGAATTAATGTTTTCACAAACCAAGATACTTTCAGAGGAAGGGGGAAAAAAGATTTAATGAAACCAAGGAATATAAGTGAAAATACTGGAATCTTTCATTTGAATTAGTGAAAATATCATCCTGGACTTAGGAATAATGTTTATTTTTCTTAAAAAAATACGTATTTTTCACTTGTTCCATTAAAAAAAAAAACTCAGAAACAGTGAACACCTGGAAACAATGAACACTCCTGGTGCCCAGACTGTGGTTTAAAAATATATATTTCCCATTAAAAGGAACCAAGACGCCTCAGAAAACTGCTGATTCCAGGTCTGAAGCAGGAAATGGACAAGATGTATTCTGACCATATTGTTGTGCTTGAAAGCAAAGAAATTATCAGAAAAACTGGGTGGTGTCAAATGAACACAGGAGCAAACCTGAAGTAGCTCCCATTGGCCAGCGTTAGGAGAGCTCACGTACTGAACAATATTTGCTGTGAATTGAACATGTTAAAAAATATTTAAAAATCAGTGAATTCATGATGATGTTAAAAAAAAAAGTTAAAACTCAGTGGTCACTTTTGGAGTTCACTAGAATACCAACTCATTATGTTGAATATTTATAAGAAAAAAAGACTAGAGGATTTATCCTGCCTTTCCTGTAAGGACCAAACTTTAAGGCAACCGAATAGCTAATGAAGAAAAGTTCTCCTTAAGAGAGGAAGGAGAAACTATAGACTTAAAAAAAAAAAGTCTGTTTTGAAATTGTTAGCAAAGGAATAGATGGAGGTAATGGTAATGAATGGCTGCTAATCAGTAGGTGAAAAGTTGGTGTGTGTGACCGGTGGGGTCAGAGTAGATGAATGGGCCTGGCCACCCTGAGCCCAGGGATCAATCTGAGCATTGCTGAGAAGGTGACATCCAGACATCCTCTTCTTCTTGATGTGATATCAATGGGAAGAAAGCACCAAGTGAAAAAAAAAAAAAAAGATTCTGAATCATTCACCATGAGTGTGCAGGGAATATGCGAGATAAAGAAACACGCAGAAGACATTCCGAGGATAGAGTCAGCCAGATCCAGAATGTGGGACATTATAAGACAAATGGCCCCATTTCTTCAACAAATAAATGGCGTACAAAGGAATGTGATATATCAAAAGAAACTTACGAGGCCTATGAATGAAAAGTAACATTTGGTTCTTGTTTATTCTTTGATTCACACAAACCAATTCTAAAAATACAGTTTTTTGATAACTGGAGAAAATTGAACATAGTCTTATTGTAGATATTAATGAATTATTTATTAATCTTGTTAGATATGATAATAATGATGTAGTTGTGCTCACAAATAAGCATCACCGACATGAGATACATACTCAAGCATCTGGAGGTAAAATGGTGTGCTACGTGGGATTTAAAATTCTCTGAAGAAATTAAGATTTAGGTAGGCACAGGGAAAGATGAGACCAGAGCAGCAGAGAGTGAATAGTTGTAATCTAGTGAGGAGGCCTGTGAATTCATTGAATCTCATCTTCTATGCAATGTATGAACTTCTCTGAAATAGGTTGGTGCCTTTGGGCTATTAATACGAACGTAACTTTTTATAGTGTTACTATAATCGAAGAAATAAAGATGTTCTTACAGGGACCAGGTTTTTGCCATGTTGTGTATGTGTGTATAATGTTAACATGTCCTTGACTGCACATCTGCCATCATTGTTAGTACAGTTGTTTGGTATTCTTTTCTAATTCTACTCCCACATAGTCATTCATTTGACAAGTAAATTTGAGTGCCTGCTGTGTACTAGTCACTGCCCTAGGCACTGCAGACAAAGAAGTGGACTTGAGAGACAAGGTCCTTGCCTTCATGGACATTAAACCAAAAAATAAACACAATTATTTTAAATAAAGGATAACTAGAAGGGGGAGTACGGAGGGGTGTGCAGAATTAGGATAGTCAGAGGAAGCCACTCTTGGGAAACTAAATCTGAGTGGAGTCCAGAATGACATGGAAGCAGCCAAGTGAATAGATAGGGAGAGGAGTTCACAGCAGAAGGCGCAGCAGGTACAAAGGTTCTGGGAAATAAAACCTAGCTTAAGCTACCCAAGGGGGGACAAAACAAACAAACAAACAAACAAAAAAGAATGCCGGCAGGGCTGGAGCACACTGGGCTGGGAGATTAGCGGTACTAGTGATGTCAAGGAGAAAGTGAAGGCCAGGGGGTAAGGGGTAGGGTAACCCAGCATCTTGGTCTGGTGATGTGGTCTCAGTGTGTGCCTGCTGTCTCACTGTGATGACTAAGAGGAACCTCTTCTTCTCACAAGTGTCCCAGAGCCAAGTCCAAGTGATATGGTCTTTCTACTTTGACTTTGGATTCTATTCTAAGTGCAACAGGAAGCCACAGAGTGATTTTAAAAGAGCACTGTAAGTATTTATACAAAGTATCAAATAATTTTTCCTTGTTTAAAATACTAATACAGATAAGATAATCCTCTATTTACTGGACCAACAGAGATGATTTCCCAAGTGTCCTCCCCACTTTTTTTTCACATGATCACATAAACATAGTAGTCACCAAATAAACATGAACTAGAGGCAAACACACATCCATCTACTATTTTCTATCTCAGAGTCAATGGAAAACTATAGAAATAGATAATTCTGTTTCTCCTTATTTCTTTATAGAATGAAATCATTATCCCCATCATCTTCAGATAATATGACACACATACTACTGAGGTGACGGGACAGCACAGTTCTAGGAGCATTAGATTAGGAAGAAACCACCTAAATTCTTGCTATTTGACTGGAATAATTAGTGTGTGCCTGATAGGTCTCAGTTGTATCAACTATAAAACAGGAATGGAGCATTCCTTTTCCCATCTGCCACTTTCAAGATAGGACTATCAATAATGACTTGAAGATAGGAACCAAAATAATGGGGGTGGGGAGTGAAGGTAAGGGGCAGGAGAGAAAGAGGAGTGGGATGGGGAGGTGGTGGAGAGGGAGGCGAAGTGAGTAGAGGAAAGGAGAGGGGGAGAGAGGGGGTTGGGGAGGGGAGGAAATGTGGAAGAGGAGAGGGAGAGAAAAGCTGGGGAAAGGATTTGAGATTGAGGCTAAGGAGATGACTTAGGGTTTTTAGTTGCCTGCAACAGAAACTAGTTTGGTTTATTTGAGCAGAACTATAATTTATCCCCAAGTGCGCTTGGGGGTTTTAGCCAGGGGTATCTTCCACTTTCCACTGCCCAACATCGAGCCAAGTAGAGCTGTGCTTATGTAGACAATGGTGCCACCATTTCTAGGCACAGACTCTGAGGCACCCGGCTCTGATGCTCATCATGCTGGAAACTGACCAGAGGTCTTACCACCCCGGCCTGAAGAATACATTTTGCATCATCGTTCCCACACCAACATTCTCCAGGATAGCATCTAATGGGCACATGCCAAGTGTCTTGACTTCAGGAACACTGAGGAAGCAATTTTTCAAGTTCTTTTCTGGGAGGCGGTGTCTGCCTCCTACCAATGCACATAAGGAGCATTCCCTCCCCACAAGAAAGAGATTGGACCCAGGACATAGGAGGAAGAGTGACACCTATTCGTTAGAAGAAGAATAGATTGCATTCAGTGATACATTAGCTTTGTGGGGAAAATGTATCACTGTAAGAATAGTAACATCATGACCTAGAATTAGGTAACAAGCTTCTCATTTCTGATATTTTCCAGGGATCCTTTAGTCTGGTGTCTGGGAGAGAGGACAGACATGGGCAAGCACCTTCCTCTGCTCCACTGCAAGACTGAAGATACCCAAGAGCTCTTTAGCTAAAAGCAGCTGAAAAAGAGCCAGGCCGGAAGCTCAAGTTAGGAGGGAAGAGCGCCAAGGCTCTTGGGTGCGGGCTAAACTTCTCCTTTAAGTTTCTGGTCCTGACAGAAACAGGAAGCATACTTCCTTATCAGCCAAAGCAGAATGAGTCCTTTTAGAGAAACCCCACCCCTGTGAGTGAACTTTCCCTGGCCCAAATATGGGTGTGGAGCTCGTTTGTGCTCTAATCGAATCATTTACAGCAACACAGCTGGGAGACCCACATCACACTTCCTTAATAGCCTGCCCTCTGCAGTTCATTCTTGCCAAGCCAAAAGGTGACTTACAGAGGGGAAAAATAACCATAACTACGTTCTCAAAGGAACCAAACCAGACCGACTATCTGACGTTTGGGCATGGCAATTTAGTCATTGGGATCCTGCTGCTCAGAATCATTTCTCTGGGTCTAAAACTCAATTTCTTTTGAGGTAATTTATAATCATGGAAACCACACAGATCCCTGAGGTCAGGGAGCCACAGAGAGACCACATCCTTTGTTTTCATTTCTCAGCTCCAAGTATCTTAAGCTGCGTATTGTGCCGGTTTCCAAGATGTACAAATCATCCCGAGTGGCTGGGTTGTGTAAGAATGTTTCAACTGGCATGGTGCCTGCTCCATCAATACAAATGGCTTCACTATTTTCTGATTAACCAAACGATCATCCTGCGTGGCTCTCAGGAAACCATGTCTGTTCCGAGCTGGCAGGGGGAGACCTGCAAACCTGTTGCATTTGAGAATCGCCTGAAGATGGCGCTCTGCAGGGGCTGGTCCTCCCACTGTGCACCTGGGAGCAACTTTAGGCAAGCGAGGGTCAGGTACCCCAATACTGAACAGGAAGTGCTCTATCAGAGCACCTGCCTTCCCTTCCTCTCCAGCAACAGATGGGGCAGCACCCTTGGAGTTGCCTTTGCCTGCCTCCAGCACAGATGTTCTCATTCAGACACACATGGGAGCCTCTCCTTCAGCACAGACCTCAGTGTGCTTGCCCAACAACCCTTACAGACTCTCGGGACATGCACATCAACAGTGACTTGCATCAGGCCTTTGGGTCCGTTCCTTTCTAGAAAGGTATCATATGTGTAAAGAGCTCTTAAAGACTGATCAAAAATCCAGTATTTACAGAACTGATGTCAAATACCAGCAATTTAATAAAAGTATAACATGGTGTGGCTTATTCCTGAGTTAGATTAAGGTTTGTCTTCCCCAAGATCAGCCCTATCCAATTAAGAATTCCCTTTGGAATTTAGAGATCAATCCTTAAAGGGGATGAGAAACAGGTCATTTATATCAAAAGAGTTCAGATTTGAATTGCATGGATTGACTTTGTGGTTTAAGAGGTTAAAACTTTTGGAGGAGTTTTTTTTTTTTTTTTAAAGATTTTATTTATTTATTTCACAGAGGGAGAGAGATTACAAGTAGGCAGACAGGCAGGCAGAGAGAGAGGGGGGGAAGCAGCCTCCCCGCTGAGCAGGGAGCCCGATGTGGGCCTCGATCCCAGGACCCTGAGATCATGACCTGAGCCGAAGGCAGAGGCTTTAACCCACTGAGCCACCCAGGCGCCCTGGAGGAATTTTTATCTAAAAACTTCCATATGTGAGCATTGGGCTGAATTTAAAGACAGATGAAAACTGACTTTTTTCTTTCTTTTCTGTTTTTGTTTGTTCTTGTTGTTCTTGTTAGTTTTGTTTTTTGACTTGACTTTCAAAAATTTTACTGCTTGTTTGCAGATGTCTACCTTAGCAAGTCCAGGGAAGTCTTGTATTAGCTAACAGTGAAAGAGATTAATGTGAAAAAGTCAAGCACTATTAATTTACTCTTGGAGCTTACCATGTGACTTAGGAAAAATCAGTGGCATTAGAATTACTACTATTTTGGGCAATTGTGGATTAGGACATATGGGAGCAAAAGAGATAGAGGGGGAAAGAAATTGAGAGAGAAAGAGAGAGAGGCAGAGATTGAGAGGAGGAAGTATTTGCTGATATTTCAGAATTACAATATGGGAGATATTCAGTTTCAAAACGTCTTCATCCTTGGAAGGCCAAATAGCACCAAAGGAGATTGCCTGATAGGAGGAAGGATTCATTGTCCACCTAGGACAATGCCAAGCCTTAAGGAAGAAAGGTTTTCTGATTTGATCTCTTTCATTTCTCTTTGCTCCATCATAGGTGAAGTGGTTAGGTGAGGTCTAAAGAAATTTATCCCTTGGAAAGTCATGGAGGGGATTAGAGCAGCATCTCCTAGAGTCTAGGCCACTTGCTCAAGGGACCTTTGAGTTTTTCAATATGTCTGGTTCATCTTTTGAAGATAGGATACCAGGAATGGATTTGTGCCTGAAAGTCAAAGTCAAACTAGTAAAATTGTATGTATTCACCTGGAGAGGTTTTTTGTTTGGTTGGTTTTGGGTTTTGGTTTTTTTTTTTTTTAAGATTTTATCTATTTATTTTAGAGAGAGTGAAAGAGCGCGTGCACATGAGCAGGGAGAACAGCGGAGGGGGAAGAAGAGGGTGAGCAAGAATCTCAAGCAGACTCCACACTTAATATAGACCCCCACACAGGGCTCTGTCCGACTATCCTGAGATCATGATCTGAGCTGAAACCAAGAGCTGGGCACTTAACTGACTGAGCCCCCCAGGCACCCCTGGAGGTCTTTATATACTGCAAGCCAAGAGCACCACAGTGCCAGTGGGAAATCAATAATTTCGGTTCTTGGCCTCCATCATGTCTTACACAGGCAACTAATGTGCGTCTGACAATATGTCTGCCTTACGTGTACCTGTTCCATCTTCCAGGGACTTGTGTAGCAGCTACTACCAGCATAGACAGAACTCTCGATCAAGTGGAGAAACGCTAAGGACCTTTCTCACCTAGTGATCTTTAGATACAAATACATATCTGAAATGGAAGCACAAAATAGTGCATGTCCTCCCTAAGTATATGACACAGATGTTGAATGCTGAAAAAAAGCTGTCAGCAATAACTCAGAGAATCACAGACACTTGGAAGGGGTTACTCAGCAGCTTTTATTCCGCAGTTAATAAAAATAGCTAAAGGATTTGTCTTGCATCAGACGTAAGAGGACATTCTTCTACATTGTTGTGACTGGTGCTCACTGATTTCTGCTCTAAGCTCTAATACATTTTAAGAACATTTGGAGTCCCTTTAGTTTTTAATTGTGTGGTATAGACCAGAGATTTCAAGATGAAGGGCCTTGTGTGTCTTCCTTGACTCACCCAATTTTAAAGAAGTTAAGCTAACACTTTAAATTTGTGAGATTTTACTTAAAAATCTGGATTCCCATCTTCCCTTGAAAAACTGGAAGAGAGGGAAAGAGTGAGATTACATACTTCCATGCAACAGCGATGTCTTGGGCTGAGAAACAGCTGACCCCATTAAACAGGGCATGAGCTTTCTAGGACAGCACAAATCTGATCCCTTGCTCTGTCTCTCTTAATACTGAGGCTGCAAACAGTTGCCAATCACTCTATCAGCATAGTCAGGCTTTTGTTGTTGTTGTTCTTTTAGCACTGGAAATATTTCTCTGCAGCTCGTCTCTGTCATTTTTGGGGTAACAAATGACATGTCATGCCAATGCAAACATGTATTTAAAGAAAAATGGAGAGCATAGTTTTTCAAGGAAATACAAAATAGTTCTACACATTTACCAGGCAAGCCCTCCCCTTCACTCTTTTTTCTCTTTGGTCCCTGTAGGCTTTTGAGTTTTTTAAATCCCCAGGCAGGGTTTGTCATAGGTTGCATTTTATCCTTGAACGCCCACTGCTACCTGGAATGCCTACAATCAGATAAGTTGTCAAGGTGGCATAGAATATCACCGTGGGCAGGAGAAAGTCATACACAGCACTCAAGGACTTTGAATGGGTTTTGAGTTTCTTCATGCTCTTCGTAGTCCCGATCTCTTAAAGTACAGAAGACTGCTTTGCGTTTTCATGGGGTATAGAGTCCACGTGATACAGGCTCAAAACAGTGAAATGTTCAACACACATAAAAAAATGAACTCGCATTGTCCTAACTCCATAGCTGTGTGTTTGTGCCCTTAACATTTGCCCTGGGCACTTCAATAAGGAGTAAGAAAATGGGAGGATGATAACAAAACTTTCCAGCTTCACATTAATGAACATTTGGAGGTTTTTGGGGGGAAGGGGGGCAATTTAGTCAAAACAAACTCCCCCCTCTACAACTTCTCTGAAAACCTCCTAAAAGTATGGGCTGATCCACAATTTCAATTGTTAATTTTTTTTTCTACAAGAGTTATTTTCTTGTCCTGTGCCATTGTCTGAAAGCTTTAAACATTTTTTGCCGTGTTAAAATGACCATGGTATATTAATTATAATTTTAAAACCTAGAACACAAATAATTCCCATGTTAATCTTCTGTGATAAACTCTAACAGAACAGGGACTTAAAGTTTCTTTTGGCTGTGTCTACCAGACAATGAGCTTGGGAAATCAGAGGGACCTTTTAGAATGAGAATAATAAGAGACGGAAAGACAAGAACAATCCCTTTCTTATTATTTAAAATCATAAGTTAACACATGAGCCATGAACAGACAGTGCATTTGTATGCGTGTGCGCGTGCATGAGAGACAGAGAGAGAGACACTATGGGACTTGTATCATGGCCATTATGTGAAGGGGGTGCTTCTGGATGTGAGGCTGGGTCTGTGCGGGGTACTTGTTATTTGGCACATCTCCAAGACTGCCATTCGTATATTGCTGTTATCTCAGAAATACATGTACCAGCACAGAGTTCTATCTCTGTCCTAAGTTGTGCATATAACGTATCATTTGTCTCAGCCAGGCGAGGAGAGTGACTGACTGCCTTCCGCTTTCTCCTGCGCTGAGTGCAAAGAGTGGCTTTCCTCCAGCCTCTTGCTTACTCTCCTATGATCTCATTTGTTTTCCTTATTTCTTGTTTTCAAGCCTAATGCAGATAAGGCCAAGGATGTTAACAGTGCTGAAGATGTTACAAAAGTAGGAGGGGAAAAGATACATTGTGTTAAAATTCAAGTCGACCCCAAGGTCAGCACCTTCAGGGATTTGGTTAGTTAGGAATTTGGGGGAGGACTGCCAAATAAAGCTGTCCGGTCTACGCAGTTGCCCAGTCCTCGACCAGTGATGAGGGTTGGGGCTGAGACACAGTCCTAGTTCGCTCACCCAGCTCCCCGTAGCGGGGTATGTGCCCTGGGGAGAAGAGAAGCCTTTTCCTTTGGCACAAGGGTGCTTCTGTTGCCTCACCATTTCCTGGGAGAGGCTGCATATGCTCTAAGGGGTCACTTTTTTCTTATTCATCTCCCCAGAGGGTACTCTTCTTTTTATTATACACAAAACNGTCCTAGTTCGCTCACCCAGCTCCCCGTAGCGGGGTATGTGCCCTGGGGAGAAGAGAAGCCTTTTCCTTTGGCACAAGGGTGCTTCTGTTGCCTCACCATTTCCTGGGAGAGGCTGCATATGCTCTAAGGGGTCACTTTTTCTTATTCATCTCCCCAGAGGGTACTCTTCTTTTTATTATACACAAAAGTACCCTGTAGGCTAGAGGTGTTCCGTAATGTGTGAAAGTCCTTTAGTATTTTCTGGGACACCGCAGACTGCCCATGACGTTGGAGAATGTGGCTGACATGAAGGTGCATCCTTAGAAGAAAAAGGAGTTCTGAAAAATGGTATTGGTTCAGGAAATGTTTAGAAAACCCAGTGACCTGAAAATCTAGAATGTTGGAATACATTTCCATAGGGATGGCGCTGTAATGATGACCCACAGACCTGATTCAGTGAAGGATTCCCCCCCACTGCATCACAGCCACTCCTCACCTGCACTCCTGTCCCTATTGTCCTTGTGCAGTCAACACACCGCCTCCCGTAACAGGGGATATCAACAGCTGGACAAGCTTCTGGAAGAAGTGCGCTCCAGATTACCTGCTGAAGGGGAAGAAGATTGCAGGTTGCATCCTGTGAATGAAGCAGTCACTGCCACTAACAGGTACTTTTGAAATGCAAAGACTGCTTTTCAAGATTAAGTCATTGCACAAAACATTTTCCAATAAATGGAAAAAGAAAATGAGAAAATGCTCCTCCCTCCCCACCACCCATCACATTTTTGATTCTCAGTAGTGCCAGTAACAATCTTCAGGATGCAGAACTTAAGTTCACTCCTGCTTCAGAAAATGTATGTGTTTGAGTGTCCTTTTCATGTGCGTGGGATCCTGCTTTCACATGAATATTCTCAGTGGCTGGAAATGTTTATGCATGCCAACTTTTTCTGTGGTAAGCTCTGGAAACTAGGACGGGGAGGGAGGCGGATGAGAGAGGTTCCAGACTGAAAGTAGGCCCAGCCTTTCTGGGGACACAGAACTTTCTGGTCATCCTTGCCAATAGTAGTGAGGGCTGTTTGTCCTTCCTGTGTGCTTCCTGGAGTACGAAAATATGGCCAGAAATCAAGGGAAGTTTTCTTCCGAATTGTACAAGTGCTTCTTTGAGAGCTGTTATAATGGCTAAAGCAGTCCAAGTCCCCAAATGGGTTTGGAGCACAAAGCCTCTCTGGAACAGTGTGTTCAGAAATGTGTTTTTAATTGTAAAACTGACCACCTGCATCTTCCATGCTGTCCTGGGGAGGCAGAGTAGTAAGTGGTGGGTGGGGGGAGAAAGTGCCCAGAGGAGGGACAGACTTCCAAGCATCACTTTGCCGGATAGCCTGAAGAAAGACAGGGACTTAAAGGGTCTATACGAGTATGCATGTGTGTGATGGGAGGTGTGGATGTGGGTGGGAATTTTAAGGTGTAGACTTAGACAGCTGTTTGTAAGGAACAGTTTTATGCAAATGAGGAAATTTGCATATGGATTTTGTATTAGCTACTGTTAGAGAATTGTAACATTTGTTAGGTGTGATACTATTATCTTGAACATGTAAAAATAGTCTCTTTAAAGAAGTGGATGAATTTTTTGTTGTTGTTTTGGAGTTTTTCGAGGTAGAAGTTCATATTTGCAAAATATTTTAAATACTTGCACATAAAAGTAGTAATCAAAACAAGTTAGGAGAGAAAAGAGGTTTAATAACATAAATGTCAATCATAAAAATATAGATAACTGTGACATAATTCGGTTTTGTAACACATGGATATATACACCAGAATTGTTAAACATTTTGGTAAAGTAAATCATATCTATCTTTTTTTTTAAGATTTTATTTTTTTACTTGTCAGAGAGAGACAGAGAGTGAGCACAAGCAGGGGGAGCAGCAGGCAGAGGGAGAAGCAGACTCTCCGCTGAGCAAGGAGCCTGATGCGGAACTCGATTCCAGGACATTGGGATCATGACCTGAGCCAAAGGGAGATGTTTAACCAACTGAGCCACCCAGGCATTCCAAAGTAAATTGTATCTTGAAGAAATTACAGTAAGAAATAGCCCGGTGGTAAAGGAGTTAGCAGAGCATAGTATCTTTATGTATAAAGATTGGTGTTCTCATTTCTCTGCAGCCTGGGTTTGCACAAAGCCATGCTCACAGTGGCAGATGTCTGTGAATGAATGAAGTCATTACCAGGCTTACTCCAACTCTCAACCTCTTACACTGGTGACCACATCTGATAAGATCTTTCACACATCTTTTCCCATCTTCTTTCATTCTGTCCCATTGTAGGTGAAGTTTCAAAGCTATTTACCTCTGAAGGCAGAATCAGAGATGCCGCTGAGCCCAAAGAAAGCATCTTCCTCAAGGTGTTGGTCAGTGGAAATATATAGGTCAGGATTCTGGGGGTAAAATTGCTGCGTGTAAAGGGTGTTCTCTGTTTGAGCTTCTTATGCAGTGCTAGCAAGTGTGTATTATACATTAACTAATTAATGCTTGTTAATAATAATTACACTAAGCCTCTTATTTCAATTAAATCATTCACGTCATGTTTTTCACCTGAAGAAAAATAAACCAGAAGGCAGCATTTAACCATCTAAAGTTCTCTGTCCTTCAGCCATGTAGCAAGTCTAGTATCTCTTTGTCTTTCTTCCTTCCTTGTTTCCTTTCACAAACATTTCCTGCCTACCTAGTAGTGTACACACCCAAAGCTAGATTTTGGAGGGGGGGAAAAAAAGCAGCAACAGACACGGCCATTGCTTTCACAGAACTTAAAGTCTGGTAAGTGAATCTGCTGCCAAAATGCAAGATATAATTTGTAACGCTTATTTCTGACCCCTCACCTCCCCCCCGTATTTGTGGTTAACTTGAACCCTGTATTTTGTAAAAATTGGAAATGCTTCTATTGATGTTAATTCTTTTCTCTGCCCCCAGTTTCTGGCTGCTGGTCAGAGCGGAGGAGCCAAAGTATCACAGGATGGACGGCTGCTGTTGTGTTTCTGATCCTTACCAGAAGTGGAGTTTCTGGGAGCAGCCCAAAGGAGCCACTCTTTTGTAAGCCTTCCAAATCTAGCTTTGCAGAAGAAACAGATTTATTTGAAAGTTGTGGTGACCAAGGGACTAAGTCTTCTATCTAAGGATGAGCCTAAAGCTTTAGAGTCCTGCATTAAAAACATATCCATACAGAGAGGATTAATTATACGATCCTACTTTTCTTTGCTGTTATGATTTAATTTTTAGAAATTACGAACTTCCCAGAATCATAGCTCCTATCCTTACCCTTATGGGCAAAGCATGTTGCATCTCAAAAATCAGGATTTAAGACACACTAACCCATCCTGCCTTTCAATACCCCAGCCTCGCTTGTGATCATTGATCATTCTCCTCCATGATGCCCCTTTGGAGAGTTCCGCCACATGTGGCTCCACTGGGCAGGCCTGCTGGTTGAATTGTCAAGGACCCGCATCACAGTTGTTGCTTTCACATGCTTGATGCACTCAGAGGCCATTGCATTTTCTCCAGGCCCAGTCTATACATGATGCTTAGTGGATGCTGAGGGGCTTTTCATGTGCTAAGGCCTCATGCTTGTCCTTGAAGATATGCAGGTTCATAACTTTGTTTACAGTTATAGAATTTTATGTTATACATGTATGCTGTACATGCACATCCATACAATGGAATGGAATATAGCCATAAAAATGGTGCTGTGTAATAATGAGTATCTTTCCTGGACAATGTGGTCAGAATTGCATTCAGTTTTTCTTATGTATTTGTATCAATGTCCTATTGTTTATAGATCTTCCTGGAAGTTGTTAGGAAATTCGACAAGAATTTTTCATAAACCCTAAGGTCACAGACTGCACTGGACATGCTAGTACATCTAGTGAAGGGGAGAAGGATATTCCTTTACTAATGGTGTGGGGAAATTAGCTTGTTAAGAAATTTTAATCAAGAGTTCCAGTTGCAAGAGGTTTACTTTCAATTCAGAGCTTAGTGTAACAGAGTAAAATTTGTCAGTATGCTGCTATTGGTTTATTATCAACAGTTCTAATTAAGTATTGACAAATTAAATTATATCCTTTGTTTTTTAATTTTTATTTTTTAAGGATTCTATTTATTTAACAGAGAGAGAGAGAGAGCACAAGCAGGGGGAGCAGCAGGCAGAGGGAGAGGGAGAAGACGCAGGCTCCCCCCTGAGCAGGGAGCCTGATGTGGGGCTTGATCCCAGGACCCTGGGATCGTGACCTGAGCCAACAGCAGACACTTAACCGACTGAGCCACCCAGGCACCCCAAATAATATCCTTTAGTGTGGGCAAGGAGAAAAATTATTATTAAATTACATTGTATATATTATCATTCGTATTTTATCTTAAGACTTTCCTTTCTCAATTCTTGATTGCACATGCCAGTCAGAATTTTTAAAAATAGTTCACTTGAGGCTAGAAGAGAATATCAAAAGATTGAAACTCTTCAGTTTTTTTCATATTTCATTTTTATTCATGTTTTAAAAGTGAGAGAGAGCTGAAAGTGGAGGTGGGGAGGTAGGGAGGGAGATGTAGGAGAGACAGAAAAGAGGAAAGATGGAGAAACAAAAATGCCTACTCTTGATAGAGTAGGAAAACTCACAGCTCTTTTTTTCTGGAGCTTCTCTGTGACCCCAGATTGTTCTTATAGTGTTTTCACTAACATAGTAGCTCGGAAAGGATAAGAATTCACCTCTGAAAATGGGACTTTCCTTCTTGAGTCAATTTGGGGGCTGAGATCTAACTTTTATACTCGGATAGCTCACCAAGATGAGCAGGACAGTCTCCTAAATACCGTATTGAGGACTTGACTTCTCTCTACATTAGATTTACACTTATGAACCATGACTCAGATGACCAGAAATCCAGAGTTCTTTTACTTCCCCAATAACAAACCTGACTTGCTCACAGACCTTATTGCTGCTCTGTGATGACGTCCACTATCTACACTTGGGGGTAATTCAGTCTCTCTTTGTTTACCACAGCTTCTTGGGGCACCTGGGTGGCACAGCCACTTGAGCATCCCACTCTTGGTTTCAGTTCAGGTCGTGATCTCATAGTTGTGAGATCGAGCCCTGTGTTGGGCTCCGCACACAACATGGAGTCTGCTTAAAGTTCTCTCACCCTCTGCCTGTCCCACTGGTGCGCTCTCGTTCTCTCTAAAATAATAAAAACATCTTTAAGAAAAAACAATCAAACAAACAAAACAACAGCCTCTTTCAGGTCATTGTAGAGTCCACTCAGGATATCGCCTAGCCAGCTGAAGCTTGACCTCCCAGGAGGAGCGGCTCTCTTCCCCGCAGTTCACCCTTCCTTCTCCCAGCGTGGGACCTGGATGAGAAGAGAAGCTTCACAGGAGCAGGGCTGAGGGTAGGGGGATCTCTGCCTATTGTTCTTTTGTGCTCTCTGGCCTCTGCCCAGATACTGCATTCCACAGTAGCTCTATGATTGGCCTCTACTTGCCATGTAGCTGCTGCTGACGTGTGCCATTCTCTCCTTCCCCCCACCATGTCCAACAGAGATGAACAGCAACACGAATAATTTGGGGAGAGAAAAAAAAAAATGACATAAAAATTTTTAAATTTTATCTTCCCACACTCATTTGGGTTTAGTTTTTCCTTTCCACAAAAGAAGTTTTTTCACAGAGAACAGATGGCTTCTATATTGAGGGGATGATAGAAACATGACCCTATTATTTTCTTCTCTGAAAATCACCAACACACAAATGCTAGTATGTCTTTCTATGAATAAATGCAAAGATACGTTTTATTTCCTAACCAAAAATTCTGTAAAGCATTTAAGAAGTGTTTATAATGCTACTCGTAATTAGACAAAAATGCATACAAAATTCACGAATTTATTTTCTCAATAATATTTATGGAGGCTCCCCTATGTTCCCAGTTACTTGGGGATGTTAAGATAAATCAGATCCACCCTTACTGAATTACAGTGTATTGGCAGAAAACAGTTGTCAAAAAAAACACAAAACTGTTAGAATAAAATAAAATGACTGTTGTGATGGGGGGGATATATAGAGCTGACAGAGCACTGGGCAAGGGGAGTTTCAAACTGGAAGGACAGAAAAGAGTAAATCTCTCTATGCTGAAGAGAAAATAGCCTGTGAGAGGCCTTGAGACTGGAAAGATCATACAAGAGAAACCAATTGCCTCATCACAGCTAATGAATACTCGTAATCCGAAATAGGACTGGAGAGAGGCCAGCACTGGACCTTAGGGCAGGTTTAGAATTTTGGATTTAATCCCAAGAGCAGTGGAAAGCCATTTGTCAGTCTTAAGTTAGATGCTAAATAAAACCAGCGATCTGGTGGAAAATGTTTTAGATTGTACGAGGTTCTGAGTGGCTATGGGAGATCAGCAATTCAGGTGACAGCTGATGGCAGGGGACAAAAAGAAGATTCAGGAGACATTAAGAAAGCAAACTCAACAAGATCTGGTGATGGGTGAGATAGGAGAGTCATAGAAATGGAAGAATCAACGATGACCCCCCATTCCTCCCTCCTGTGGATGGTACACCATTTAAGGAAATATGGG
This sequence comes from Ailurus styani, assembly GCA_002007465.1. NCBI lineage: Eukaryota > Metazoa > Chordata > Mammalia > Carnivora > Ailuridae > Ailurus > Ailurus styani. The sequence goes on along the minus strand of LNAC01000071.1, from coordinate 4,470,932 downwards.
ATGACAAAGAGAGGAAGCAAGTTGGGGGTGGAGAAGAGAGAAAGAATTTTGTCTTGGATATATTCAGTTTGAGGACTCTGGGGGTTATCTATGTGGTTATTTTCAGGAAACAGCGGACTATATAGGGTTAGCACTCAATAAAAAGAATGAGTTGGAAGTGCTTGTTGAAACCATCCCATACTCTTGGGGACTAAAACACTGGGAATGGATGTGATAGCCTGGGAAGAAAATATAAACTAGAAGAGGCCTAAAATCAAGGGGCATCAGGGTAGCTCAGTCTCTAAGTGTCTGTCTTCAGCTCAGGTCATGATCCCAGGGTCCTGGGATTGAACTCTGCATTGGGCTTCCTGCTGAGCTGGGAGCCTGCTTCTCCCTCTCCCACTCCCCCTGCTTGTGTTCCCTCTCTTGCTGTGTCTCTCTCTGTCAAATAAATAAATAAAATCTTAGAAGAAGAAGAAAGAAGAAAGAAGAAGGAAGGAGGTGAAAAGAGGAGGAAGGAGGGGGACGAGAAGCCTAAAATCAAGATCTGAGGAAATACGCCATTTAAGACTTTGGGAAGTCTTTGAGGACTTGAGTCTTTGGGACTTTGAGAAGAAAAGGCCAAAATGAGTAGATGGAAAGCAGAGAAGCCAAAGAAAAAGAGAATTTTGAAAAGGAGAGAGTCATCGAATTGTCCAACATTGCTGAGAAAACAAGTAATACAGCTTTCTAGAAATGACCATTGACAGATTTGATAAGAATTTTGGTGGGGTGCTATCACCAGAAGACCTTTTAGATTGAAGGCAAGCGAAGAGAGGAGGGAGTGGGAAAATATACACTGAGTGTAACCACTTAGTCAAAAAACCTGTCTGGTATTGACATTTGCCCACGTGGCTTAAAATGCCTGCCCTGAATAAAAGAACGCAAGCTCTCATAAAAGAGATAATCTTACAGGCATTCACAAAGCCCCGCGGCTGAGAATGCTGAAGTCGGCTGAATCTGTAGAGACCGTCTCAGTGAGTGTAGCCAGAGCGCAATCTGAACAAACATCGGGGTTTGTCTTTCTGTTCGGCTTCCCGGCTGGAGTGATCTGAGGGCTTGTGAGGGTGCTCCTTTAACTCCCACTGGGCTGTTGGTGCTCCAGCTTTGTGCCAAGCGCTCTTGCCAGACAGCCTTCCAGCAGGCAGCTGCTGAAGCTTCGGGCCAGCTCTGAGATGCCTACTCAGTCCCACTCTTTTGTGGTCCTAATGGCAGGCCCCTGGCATGGCCTGGGGCTTTCACCTCATTGTCATTTCAGCAAGAGAAATCAAATTCAAAGTAGGATAAGGTTCCCAGATAGAAACTGAGCCTGCTCTGAGCTTGTAATTAGGGTAGACTTTTTACCGGGAGCCTGGCCACTTAAAATAATTTCTGAATCAAAGTTGGTATAAATAGAATAAATACACGTGTCCTTCAGTGTAGATGGCTTAGAGCTGCTTTGACTCTATCATGATAAAAGGATGGTTTTTGAAGAGTCTCTGAACGCCTAACTTATTTTAGAGTAAATGGCTTAGAATAGTGGTGTTTAAATTGAAAAAAAAAATCTAATCTAAATGAATTAGAATTCCATGAGGGCTTTTTACAAGTGACCTTTTGCACATGTGAAATGCCTGCTTTGTTTTTGCATTTTTAGCAGCCTGTTTGAACTAGATGGCAAACCAAACCTTCTTCTCGGGGCCAGCACCACGGTCCGGCTGGCTCTACGAAACTGCAGTCTCTCCGACACCCACACTCCTCACTGAATTGCTCTCCTCGGAAAACAGTGAGGCAATTCATGGTCCAAGTGTCCTCTAGGGACAGAAGACATCAGTCCCAAGCTAAAATCTTCAAATAAGGGAGCCTTTCAATGTTTGTCTAAAACTCCTTTACCCAGCCACAAAAAGAAGAGGGGCCATGTGCCAGCTGGGAGAGTGGACTGGGAGAGGAGAACAGGAGGAAAGGAAAGCAGAAATTGCTATTTGTTTATCTGATTCTCTAAACCAAACACTAAAGCAGTATTAATCACGGGCAGAAGTAGGTCTTGTTCCAACAGCGTGTAGCATGGCTGACGGTGGGGCTCTGAACCGTATTTGAATGGAGCGGAGGGAAGTCTCAGGGTGTCACACCTCTTCGTGCCTTATCATGCTCAGAGTGGATTAACCTTACGGATAATGGATCTGTTTCTGTAACAAGTTGTGACGGCTAATTGTGCCCTTCCTACATCACATGAAGGGAGGTATTACTGCCATTGAATATTAAGCCTGGATGACTCAGTGTGCTGCGCTTTCTTTACTTCTAGGACTGGGAGGAGAAAAACGCGGCACCCGGGCTTTCTCTGTTGGAGTGCTCACAACAAGCCATACACATTCTCCAAGCCCTTGTGCTCCATGTAGTCCCGAATCTCAGTTTGTGCTTTAGTAGACGGACTTATTATGACCTACTACGTGTTGGTCTTTCCCACTAGATGGCTCAACTCTCAAGTAAAGAATGTAAATTTCCTTCTATGTGATCTACCATTTCATCCTCAGGACTTGGAACCCCAGTGTTTGGACTTCTCTAGGTGCTCCGTAAAGAGCTGCTGAGTGAATGAACATTTGAAAACCTAGAAGCAAGTTGAGAGTTACCACTAAACAGATGGTAATAATCTGGAAATACCTTTATTATTATTATTTTTTCCCTGCTTGCCTACTAACATTTAAACTATTTCCTGAGGCCGGACAGGAAAGGCAATCACATCTCTTGGCATTATTACTATATGAGAACAATTGACTAGAAAATAATAGTCTCATACTTCACAAGGCAAAGTGTCATCATATTCACCTATTACTTTTTAATTGACAGTCTTGAGATATGTTTTTACTGTAGACTATCAAAGCAGGAAGGACCCAGAGTTTTCCTAATCTAACTTGTTTTACCCTTGAGAAAACTGAAACCTACACAGGTCAGATGACTGGTGCAGTGTCCTGGTGACAAAGCCAAGACTAGAATTCAGGTCTCCCTCCCAGTGATGGTGACATCAGGGGCCTACACTTGCATTTGCAAATGAATAACAAGCACTGAGGCATTAAATCCCTCCCCTAAATCCCCACACTGCAAGTCAGGACAGAGCCAGAACTGAAAAAAACAATGCATGAAGTCCTGGTTCTAGTGAGAATCTGTGCATTTTCTTCATGACTTCTGTGAATAATGTATGCACCCATATTCTGTATGTGAATAATGTATGCACACATATTCTGTATGTGGTTCCCGTGATGAATCAGAGAACTGTGGAATTGGGGTTGGGAGGGATCTTAGGTCCCACCGTGCCACACCCCTTCTTGGTCTTGGGTGTTACACCTCCAGTGCCTGGGAACTCGACATGCACAGTTTCCTGTTCTCAGAACATTGTTGGACAGATCTAATAGAATGTTCATTCTTGGGTGCGTATGTGGCTGAGTTGGTTGAGCATCTGACTTCAGCTCAGGTCATGATCTTGGGGTCCTGGGATTGAGCCCTGCCTCGGTCTCCTTGTTTAGGGGGGAGTCTGCTTCTCCCTCTCCCTCTGCCCTTCCCCCTCACTCATGCTCGCTCTCTCTCAAATAAATAAATAGAATCTTAAAAAAAAAAAAAATAGAAAGTTCATTCTTTAGACCAAATGCTACTCTCCCTTATTGGTTCAATTTATATCCTTTGGGGTTAGGGAGAACAGACCAAAGCTCTCTTGAGTATGCCAGGACACTCCCTATATGAAGAAATTTCATTTTCTCCTTGTCATCTCTCTTTCAGGATAAATATCTGTCTCCTATATTCTTATTGTCATAGGAACTCTGTGACCCACGGGTGGATACGAGAATGACTCAGCCATTTAGTGCAAAAAGTGGATACCATGCTGCGTGGCTATTTCGGGAAACTGTGAAATAAAAAGTAAGTTTGGATGACTGCAGGGTTGAGGAAGTAATCAAAAGATTGGCCAAACGTATGTATGAAGCACTGAAAATTGAGTGTCTGACTGACATCTCCAGTTTCTGTGGCTTCAGGAACAGAACCAGTAAGCCCTGGTGTCCGTCTTTAGTCAGCCACCTACTTATCTTGTTAACAAAACAAAAGTGCCTATAAACTAGGATTAGAACAAGAGTGGAGAAGTTCTTTTGAATTTTGTTGAGCATACAAATCGAAGGTTGAGCAACAGCCAAAAGAACAAATCTGTAAAAGAGAATAAGGCATCAGGGAACTCTTTTGTACTTTGGGAAAGAAAATAAAGCATGAAAAGAACTATCAGAAAAGTAATTGTGATCTTTCTTAAAATACGGACTTCTGTGACTGTGCACAGAGCTTTAACAGAGGACAAAGTTTTTCTTCCTCCAACTTACCTCCCCCAGAGTCTAAATATATGATGGCACAGGAAGCATTGTTTGAATGATAGGTTTTGATTTAAAAATATAATTAAAGTAGCCTAAAGAGATAAGATTCCTTTCAATAGGGTAAAAATACATTGGATCAGTGCTGTTTTTGGAATTTTTCTTCAAGAGAAAAATTGTTGTTTCCAGGCAGTCTGGCTAGCACTCCTGATGAATTTCCTTCTGAAGGAAAATATTCCATTTTCTTTTTCTTTCTCACCTTTTTCTTTCTCACCTAATGTTTTGGACTCCTAATTCATTTTAACTATAATTTTAATCACAAAAGCAAAGAAACAATGATTCTGGAGTGAGGTAAAGAATGTACCTCCTTTGTTTATGAAAGTCTACCTGTGAAAACAGTCAGGTCAACATCCTGGGTATACAATTTTCATAATGGTGCTGGAACACCTAGACATCCACATGCAAAAAAAAAAAAAAAAATCTAGGCACAGAATTTACACTTCTCATAAAAATTAACTCAAAATGGCTCATGGACCTAAATGTAAAATGAAAAACCATAAAACTCTTAGAAAACAACATAGGAGAAAATCTAGATGATCTTAGATTTGGAAATGACTTTTTAGATACAACACCAAAAGTGTGATCCATGAAAGAAATAATTGATAAGCTGGACTTCATTAAAATTAAAAATTTAGGCTCTGCAAGAGACCAACGTCAAGAGAATGAAAAGTTAAGCCATGGGCTGGGTAAAAAATATTTTCAGAAGACATATCTTGTAAAAGATTATTGTCAAAATGTATGAAGAACTCTTAAAACTCAGTAAGAAAAAAACCAATTACAAAAAAGACCTTAATGAAGAAAGACCTTTCTTCTCACCAAAGAAGATAAACAGATGAAAAATGAACATATGAAAAGATGTTCAGTATCATAGGTCACCCACAAAGTACATATTAAACAACAATTAATTAACCCTACACACCTAATAGAACGGCCAAACTCCAAAACACTGATAACACCAATGGGAGGGAGGATGTAGGGTGACAGGAAATCTCACTTATTGCTGGTGGGAATGCAAACTGGTACAGGTACTTTGGAATTCAGTTTGATGGTTTCTTACAAAACTAATCATATGATTACCATATAATCCAGCAATCATACTCGTTGGTATTTACCCAAAGGAGTTGGAAACTTATGTCCACATAGAATTATTCATAATTGCCCAAACTTTAAAGCAACCAAGATGTCCTTCAGTAGACGGATAGAGAAACTGTGGTACATTCAGACAATGGTCTATATTCAGTACTTAAAAGAAATGCCATCTAAAGACAGCAAGGAACACATGGGTTTTCAGGTGTGGGCATAAGGGATATATGGGAAATCTCTGTACCTTCTGCTCAATATGACTGTGAACCTGAAACTTCCCTAAAATATGAAAGTCTACTTTTAAAAAAAGGGAAAAATTACAATTGATGAATCAGTACATCTCTGTGCAGTTGATGTCTGTATATAAAGCACACTAACAGATGTAATAGCCAGCTGTAACTACTTTTTTTCACAGAGGATTTCATTTATAGATTGAAGAGCATGTTGTAGAGTGGAAAGAATGTGAACCTACAATTAAGGAGGACTTGAGTTTGAATTCTAGTTTCAGCACTTAGTTGATGGGTGACTTTGGATTAATTACTTAACTCTGCTGAACTTCATGTTCCAGTCTGTGATGTGGGATAAGAAAATCTGCTTCATAAGGTGTCACGGTGAGGAATAGCAAAAATGTATCTAAAGACCATGGCACAAGCAGGCACTCACACTGTTATGTGGCATGAGGGCACTGACTCGAGCCAGACCAATGCTCTGATCTTGGGCAAGTTATTTAACTTCTCTATGCCTCCTTTTCCTCACCCGAAGATTGTGATAATAGTATATACCTCATGGAGCTCTTGTGAAAACTAAAAAAGATAGCAGTCAAGTTATGTAAATTGTTTACCACAGTGCCAGACACATGGTAGATGTTGGATAATGTTCATTGTAACTATTGTCTTGGAGTGGAAATGCCTGAAGAGATGAAACGTTGTCTACCATCTTCATATCTGGACAAAGATGTAGGTCAGTTCAGCATTGCCAGTCAATGAGGAACTTTTCTTCATCAGTTTCTTTCTTAAACTGTCTTTGAAATCTATTATGTCTCTTTAAGTAGTTTAGGTCAATATCTTAATTTAGAACTCTGCAGATAGAGTACGCTTGTTTGAGTTGATAAAAATTCCTCTTCCCAAATTAACGCCTCCACAGTGTTTAGCATTAAACCATAATTTGTTTTGCATGTACCAGTGTCCTGATACTGGTTAGAAATAAGATTTCCAGGGATGCCTGAATGACTCAGTGGATTAAACATCCAACTCTTGATTTCGACCTGGGTCATGATCTCAGGGTCATGGGATTGAGCCCTGCATTGGGCTCTACGATGAGCTTGGAGCCTGCTTGTCTCTCTCCCTCCATTCCCCCCTTCTGCTCCTGGGTGCTCACTCTCTCTCTTTCTCTCTCTCTCTTAAATAAATAAATAAATAAATCTTTGGGGGAAAAAAGAAATAAGACTTCTAAGCAATACCTAAAATGGTCGCATTTTCTATAAACGTATGATACTGTGAAAAAAATCATTAGATCTGGTGTTAAACACACCTAAATTCAGTCCTTATTTGCTATTTGGTGTGGGGAATGTCACTTAATCTGTGGTCTGATATCGTCATATGAAAAAGGCATGATTGTGGAAAAATGAAATAATGTATCTATACCTATTCTATATATTCTGGAGGGACAAAAAGACACAGATAACCTGATCATAACTTTTGGTGAAGGGACTGATAATTTTTACAGTTCTTGTGATAACATGCTTGAGTTCACATTCTGGCTCTGTTGCTTACTAGCCTGGTGACACTGGCAAGTTAATTAACCTCATTATGTCTCAATCTATGAAATGGAATGGTAACAGTATCTCTGTTAGGGGGTTGTTGTGGGGATGAAGTAAAGCCAGGCACACAAAAAGCTTAGCATAGGTTCTGGCAAAGCCAAGTTCTCAATAAATGTTAGCCACCATTGTCATTTTTAGGATTTAAGATTTAAACACCTACAGCCATAAGAAAATGATAGAGTATAATGTAAATGCTGAAAATCAGAGAAGATAAAAATCAAATGCCAGAATGAGAAACACTGGTAATACATCAACATTTCGTGAAAGAATACCATGAAGAATAAACATCCCAGTTCAAATTTTGATGTGCCAGATCAACTGAATATTGTATCTCTTAGACATTTCTGAATTTTCTGCATTTGAGAACTGTCCAATAAAGCAGTGTTTGATAAGTTTACAATCTCTTGGAGGACAGCAAAGAGCGCAGATAGGTGTCTTTTTAAGGGTGAAATACAAAGAGAAAACCCAACCTCTGGGTAGTGCTGGGATGTCTAAGTTTGCTAAAATCAGAGCTGTATAGTCAAACTAAATGAGAGTCAACTTACAAACAGATGATATGTGAAATTGACTTTCATGTCAAATATTTTTCAATCAACACAGGAAATAATTATTTAAATTATGTTGATAAAGAAATTAATATGCTTATTTTCACATAGTTAGGAAACTGGGGTTATTTTTATATCAGTGATACTTCAAGTGGGATAATTTTATTCTATTTCATATGTTATGAAAGCAAACGAAAGAAGGTGAAAGAAAACAAAAAAAGCCCCACTTTTGTTTATGTTCAATTATTTCCAATATTCTGCTCAATATTTCACTTAGGGTCTTTAAATGAAAGATACAGACTTTTAACATTTCGACTACGCTGATAGTTAGACTTCAGTGACTTTTTTTGTGGTATCATTCATATTTATAACCTGTATTTAATGCTTCAGTAAATCCAGAATTTGAACATTTTACAGCAGGTTCCCCTTTTTCCCTTAAGATAAGAATGATAGTTGATAGTCTCTGCAGCTATGACAGCTGTCAAATGAAAAGAAACCTGGAGACTCTGAGATTATTGTGGCTGAAAAGAAGTTGTGTTTTCCTACTAAATACCAAGAGTTACTAAGCAAAGAATCAATGCATTTGAAACAAAATGATCTGTATTGTTGTACCTGAATGTATAATGAAGTTAGGCCTCAAATGTGTATTGCAAGAATAAGGTGTTTTTTTCTTTCAATTTTTATTTATTTATTTTTGTCATCATGTTAAGTGCACTCCTTAATCCCCATCACCTATTTCACCCATCTCCCCAACCTCCTCCCCTCTGGCAACCACCAGTTTTTTCTCTGTAGGTAAGGGTCTGTGTCTTGATTTGTCTCTTTCTCTCTTTTTCCCCTTCATTGAAAGAATAAGTTTAATATAATGAGCATGTCAGCCTACTGAGTTTTAAAAATTTTGTAACTCACAATTTTTGCTTGTGATTTTAAACCCTATGAAATGAACACATAGTTCTCGTGAATATTTTTAAGTTACAAAATATACAAAATAAAAAAATGGCTTAGAGAACAAGACACATAAAATAAAGAGGACTGTGACAGTGCAGGGAATAGTAATATTCATCCATATACTCACCAAACAGATTAAGAAAGAAACAAATGCAAAAGTGCTAGAGATAATGATGTCACCCATTCCTGATCACATCCATCCATCCCTTCCCCTTTCCCACCTTCCACAGTATTAGCTTCTCCTACTTTTATGGATACGTGTATGATGCATATTCCTATTCCAAAGCAACCAGTACCATTGCCTCAGATGCTTTTAAGCTTTACGTGAATGGCATCATGAATTCTAAGAACATGTTACATCTTGCCATTTTGAGATTATTCCTTGGTGCTCCTAAGTACTGGTTTGTGAGTTCACTCACAGATAATTTATACCTAGAAAAATACGTACTTTCCTAAGTTCTTCCTATTTTACTAACTATTGACATGTTTCTTTTTTCTTCATATTACATTTTTTTAACCAGTTAACACTTAATAGGAACAGTCATCTGTCTCCTACTTTGTAGATCTCATGGATATTTTAGGCAGTGAAATAATGCAGGTATTGAAAGTTTTGTCTTTTTCTTTTCAATTTCCATATCTTTGATTTCATCTGGTCTCCTTCGTGCCCGGGCTGGGACTTTCATTCCAGTGCTGAATAGGAACAGTGGTAGAGGACAGCCTTTTCTCTTCCCTCCATTTAATGCTTTCCCTTCAAAGCATTCACCGTTACGCAGGATGTTTGTTTTCTAGAAGAGATTTCTTCATTAACTATTGATCTATTAATATTTAATATTTCTTTTCGCATCAGTTTTGGTAAGTTGTTTTTTAAGAAAAGTATCCCCTTTATCTAAGTATTCCAAAGTATTGGCATTCACGCAGTATTTGGTGATTTTTAGAATCTCTGTCTCTGGTTATACCCTCTTATTTTGGTTCCTTCTATGATGTGTTTATGTCTTTTTTGTTCTTTTTGACATGTTTTGCTGGACATTTATCTGTTATTAATTTCAAAGAACCTNTCTCTGTCTCTGGTTATACCCTCTTATTTTGGTTCCTTCTATGATGTGTTTATGTCTTTTTTTTTCTTTTTGACATGTTTTGCTGGACATTTATCTGTTATTAATTTCAAAGAACCTGATTTTTATGCTGCTAATTATTTCCATTTTTAAAAATTCATTAATATTTGCCTTTATCTTTATTATTTGTTCCTTCAGTTTACTTTAGGCTTCACTTATTTTCAATTTTGACTTTTTTTTAAAATAAGAGTATTCCAATCCACTCGAGGTTATAAATTTTCATCTAAAATTACTTTAAGTTGTAGCCTCAAGTTTTGATATATTGTATATTAATTTTTTGTTGATCGCAAATAGCTTAAAATTTCCATAATGATTTCTTCTTCTTTAACTCATGAGTTAGTTTTAAAATACATAATTTTTAAAAATTCAATTTTCCTTATTATTGATTTGTATGTTAATCTCACTGTGGTTAGAAAACAGTCTATATATTAATATTTAAATACATAATGAATATATGATATTTTTGGTCAGTGTCTACATGTACATAAGAAAAATTTAAGACTTCTGTTAGTGAAGTCATGGGTCTCTATTTCTCACCCAGAATAACCTCCTAATTGTGTTGTTCAGAGTCTCTATATTTTTATTAATCTTAATTTTGTTATCTTTTGCTTTTTAAACAGACTTGTGTTACATTCTCCCAACACGGTTGTAAAATTTGTCTGTTTCTCCTTGTAATTCTCAGGGTTTATTTTGGATCATCTATTTTGAGAGTATGTTTTCAAGTGTGTTCAAGTTTATCACTATCAGAGATTCTCATTTGATTGTTTCTTTTATCATTAATAGTTTATCATTCTTGCTAAATCAAACCGTGCCAGTCTGCTTTATTATTTTTTGTCTTAATTTTTTCTGACATTAGTAGAGTTATTAACTTTCTTTTGTTTCAAAATTCATCGCATATATTTTTCAATTGCTTTCTTTTTCATTTTCCACCTTTTAGGTATGTTTCTTGTAAGCTACATATAGCTAATCTTTAAAAAATCCAAACAAAAGATAACTTTTCAATGTAGGAAATTTTAGTATTTCTACATTTGTTATGACTGCTTTGATTTATAGTTAATTGATTAATTATAATTACAGATCAATTTAAATTTTTCTCTTTGTATTTCTACCATATCCTTAGTATATTCTTCCTTTTTATTATTTTTTAAATTTAGAAACCTCCAAGTTGATTTTTTTTTTTAAGAGTGGAGAGTGGGGAGGAGCAGAGGGAGAGGGAGAGAGAGAGAATCTTAAATAGGCTCTATGCCCAGCTCCAATCATGGCTCGATCCCACCACCCTGAAATCATGACCTGAGCCGAAATCAAGGGTTGGATGCCTAACCAACTGAGCCATCCAGGTGCCCCCTGCAAGTCGAATTCTTAAGATCTCTTTAAAGTTATGGACATTTTGCTTCTTCCATTTCTTTTCTTTATCTTTCTCCTCTTTTGTTTTCCTTAATGCTTTCCTTTTAAAAAACCAAATATTTTTTTCTCACATATATTTTACTTTTTTTAGGATTCCAATTTGTTGGTTAGTGGACTCTCTAAATTGGTCTTCTGATCTCATTTTTTCTCATATTTTGTCCTCCATGGAAGGACAAAGGATTGGAGCAGAGGAGGAAAAGGTAGGTGCTGACTGATGAAGTTCTTCCTCACGTGGACTTTTAATCCCCCTGGTTTGTCCTCGGTGGCACTTTTGCTCTCTGTGGCCCTGGTGGCAGCTCATCTGTAGCATGTTCTGTACTGTTTGCTCGCTTTTTTTCATGCTTCAAACTCCTGTTTTTTTCTTTCCTTTTCAAGAAATTAGTTTAAACTTGTTTTGATGGTCCTGGTATAGGTTACCTTCAGTGCCATGGGTTTATCATTTTGCTTTTTTGAACACTTCGGTGTTATCATTGATGGGGTTCTGAGAGGAAGGAGAGCCCCTGCTCAAGCCACCATTCTCGGCTTCTTTCTGTTATTCTTATTATCACTACTATTACAGCATCTAAGCCCATTTCCCGCTGTTCCACTTCTGTGTATAGAATGAAGGCACCTGTCCCCTGTTTCAGGCCCTCTGCTCTGTGCTAGTTCGCAGGGCCGTTTGTTTTCATTGCCCTGGGTCCTAGGCCACCTGGGATCCGCCCTTCTCTCTCTGTCCCACACCACAGAGATACCTTCAGGTCTCTTCAGTTTTTCTTTTTCATTCTACATGCTACCTCATCTCTTGCTTTTAATTCTCATCCAAGCTTGCTAGTGGCTAGCTCTCCTTCCTGACTTTCCAAACACTAAAACTTAGTGAGGTCTGACTCTTTCATTCTCTCCTCTAGTGCTGCTCTGATGAAGGTCATCAATCATCTCCACTTTGCCAAATCCAAAAGACAAATTTCAGTCATCTTCGTTAATGACACCTGACATCATCTTCACCCTGGGCTTCTAAGCAGACTGTTGAGCTACCAGTGTCCCCCCATCCTCTTTTGCTATGTTTTTCAAATTTCTCTCTTAAGTTCCTTTTCCTACCACCCCTCACACTTTGTTACCCAAAATCCATCATTGGCCAATTGTTCTTAAACTTTTTGGTGTGCCCAAGTATTCGCACCCCTTTCATCCCAATTTCATTGCCACATCTTCACTTGGGTGCTGATCTTTCTAAATGATATCCGATAATAGTATCACTGATATTTGTTATTGCTCATCTTGGGCCAGACCCTATGTCAAGCATTATACATATATTATCTTATTTACCTTTCACAATAACCCTGTGAGGTAAGTAGTATAATCTCCATGTTACTGAAGAGAGAACGTACACTTTGTAAAACTCAGTAACCGGGCCAAGTTACACAGCTAGAAAGTGAAAAGCCAGGAGTTTGGGCATCTGGGTGGCTCAGTGGGTTAAAGCCTCTGCCTTCAGCTCAGGACATGATCTCAGGGTCCTGGGATCGAGGCCCGCATCGGGCTCTCTGCTCGGCACAGAGCCTGCCTCCTCCTCTCTCTCAGCCTACGTGTGATCTCTGTCAAATAAATAAATAAAATCTTTAAAAAAAAAAACACAAAAAACATTATTTAAAAAAAAAAGAAAAGCCAGGAGTTCTACCCCATCTGTTTCACTGGAAGGTTGTGCTTTTCCTCTCTGGGCTCTTGGTCCTTCCAGCCCCCCTTATTTCTTCTATGCAAATCATGGAATTCGTAGACCTACATGGCTATCAGCATTTGTTGATGCCTGAAGTGGGCCCAGTTTTCTACGTTGGCATATTTTTTCTAATAAAGTCACAAGTTTTGCTTTTGAGGGTTATTTGTAATTCAGTGAGTAGACACAGTCTCTAGTCTTTCCTGGTATTTCTCCATTTTTTCTCTTTTAAAGATTTTATCTCAGGGAGCCTGGGTGGCTCAGTCATTAAGCATCTGCCTTCGGCTCAGGTCGTGATCCCAGGGTCCTCGGATCGAGCCCCGAACTGGGCTCCCTGCTCTGCAGGAAGCCTGCTTCTCCCTCTCTTCCTGCTTGTGTTCTATCTCTTGCTGTCTCTCTATGTCAAATAAAATTTTTTTTAAAAAGTATTAAAGATTTTATCTCTTTAAGTAATCTCTACACCCAATACAGGGCTCGAACTTACAACCCTGAGATCAAGAGTCGCTCACTCTACCACGTGAGCCAGCTGGGTGTCCTGCATTTCTCTTTCTTAATAAACACACAGCACAAATGCATATAGCTTTTCTCCTCGGTGAAGATATATATTCATAGCCATGTTAAAAGTGCTATTAATTTATTTTAGGGCGCCTGGGTGGCTCAGCGGTTTAAAGCCTCTGCCTTCGGCTCAGGTCATGATCTCAGGGTCCTGGGATCGAGGCCCACATCGGGCTCTCTGCTCGGCAGGGAGCCTGCTTCCTCCTCTCTCTCTGTCTGCCTCCCAGCCTACTTGTGATCTCTCTCCTTCTGCAAAATAAATAAATAAAATCTTTAAAAAAAATTTTTATTTTAAAAATACATGTAGCTTTGTAGTTCCAGGTCAATAAAGGTAAGAATTAAAATGGTAAGGTGAATTTTAAAAGTAATTCAGATTTATATTTTGTTCCTTCAGATCCCATGCTTTCTCATGTTACATGGAAGATTCTCAGAAAAGAAAGAAAGTTGTGAGATCCAAGGACTTCTAGAAATAAGAGCCCAAATCAAAACTCCCATATCACCTTTCTGGGGGCAATTCTTTTCCAACTGCTTGCTGCTGAGAGTTGTCCTCTGCGCCCTGTTTGGGGTTGGCAGCAGCATTCCCAGCTCTTAATAAGGGATCTCAGATAGTGAAACCTATTTGGTAGCTCTCCAGTTCCCAGATTACATTGACTCTAAAGTCACTTGTAACCAGTGCTGGGAACTCTCAGGAGCTCTGCCTTGATGCCACCCTCACATAGTGAAAAGGTCCTGCTGGGCTTTTTGGACCTGCTGTAAGCATGTATTTATCTCCTTGCCCTCTTCTCCAGAGCATGCCCAAGACTCAGGACAAAGAGACATAGAATCCGAATAGCTAACTGAATCACGTGTATATTTTGTTTTTCTCTTCTGTCCTGGGCCCTTACCTATGTCTTTCTTCTTTTGCTTTGCCAGTGCCACAGTGTGTGGCTGTGCGCTGTATCACTCACTCATGGGGATTCCCAGCTGTTTGGAGTACAGAGAAAGCAGTGCCAGCTAGAATTGTGCAGTGGGCTGGCGCCTCACAGGCTTTCCCCGACCAGGAAGCTTGGTGCTGGTCTGTGAATTAAGAAGTAGAGAAGAATATGATGGTCCCCACTATGCTGTACTAAATTTTGTAGAGTTAATTTTGTCAAAGAATGTGAATATTTTAAGTGGACATATAAGGCTCTCATTTTGACAATAGCTTTATTAGATATACATAGATAGATGGAAGGATAACAGTAAATACAATATTTGAATTTAGAAATCCTCCCTATTACTCTCTAAAATGCTCCCTCAATGTAAAAAAAAAAAAGGTGTATTTCAAATTCTAAAGTACAAGAACTCTGATCCTGTGGATGAAATAAGAGGAATTATTAGCACATACCCCAAGGATCAGAATGAAGAATAGGTTTCATATTTCTTTGAACACTGTTTAGTGTTTTAATGAAAATGCTGCATGGTTATATACAGTATATAGTGATAGATCTATAACTTTGTCCTAGATTCCTTAATAATCAGGGCCAATGTCCATTCATTCACACAGTTATTCATTTAAAAAATTATTGAACACTAAGGATAAGAGACTAAGAATGATCCCAGTGTGATGCGTACTTTACTTGCCTCGGTCTGGATGAGATTAGGGCTTTTCAAACTTTAGCTCCTGAAACACAGTTAAGCCACTAAATAGTTACTCTAGTTTAACTTGTTGGAGGGCAGTCCTTGGAAAAAGGACCTACAATCTATTAGCATATACTTGAACTCCTTGCAAATGTGCATTTGATTAGGAAGGCTTGTTTGCTTTTTCTTTTTACCTTCAGGCCTGTGCTTGCTCTTTCAAACAAAAACGTATGAGTGGGTACATTGCCACAGCGTCCATGTGCCAAGCCCAATTAAATGTTTAGCCTGGGCTCAGATGCCTCTGCTCTGAACATGTGTTCACACTGCCTAGCCGTCATTGAGCAACCGCGAGTGAGTGGGTAGCATGCCAAGTCGTGATAACATCTTTTACAGGTTTTATCTGAGGGTTTTGTGAGCTTCTTGTCTGACTTTCATTTTTGTGAAGGGGAATAGCAGATGGCAGATGTTGTCAGGGATTTAAGTTTGAAATAAAATGACCAACTACCTCCTGTGTCCAATGCCTGGAATAGAGTAATTCGAAGAGTGTTCCTCAAGTGTGAAGCAAAGTGGCGAATACAGATCATCAAAGATGTAGTTTGCAACTACAGATCTTTGTAAAATTGTGTAACTTTAGCAAAACAGAAAAGTCATGAGATGTTGAGATTGATGGGACTGCACGTCACCCGTAATGTCACCCTGATACTCGACTTCTTGTGTTTATCAAGACTGACTCGTTGCTCTCATTTAGTGATGTGAGGATTGTAAAAAGTTAGAAATTCAGATATATTCAATATCCTTGTACTAGAAAAATAGCAATTTGGCTGTTTTAAATAACTGGAGCCCTATGTATGATTTTGCTTGAAGAAAATGGCTGTTTTAAAAGTGTTTTGGGAATTCTCTGCCTTTACTGCCCATGGTTCTTGGTCACACCACTTTCAAGAATGAAGGGGTAGACCAGACACAGTGATGGGCAGCAAAGCAAAGTTTATAGAGCGATAGAACAAAGCTCCCAGAAAGGAGGGGACCTAGACGGTTGCCATTGGAGTTTCTAAGTCTAAGAGTTTTGATGAAATTGTTGGCGGGCTGTTTTAATCTTTAAGATTCACCCTCCCTGCACCTGTCACCCAATCAAGTTTTTGTCCATGCGCTCATCTACCTATTGAGTAGTTGTTCACATGGGAAAGGGCAGAAGCCTCCTCCTATAGAATAATAGGATGGGGTCTTTTTCCTTATAGGGCTCATTTCCTCTTAGACTAGTGGGTCCCCTTGACCCTGCCTGCCTTTCTTCTGACTATACTCCATTAAAAGTTTGGAGACAAGTACAAGAACACTTTATATAGATAATTTAATAATTTATTCTGATTTTAAAGAATTTCCTGTTCCTAGATATGTGTTTGCAAGAAGTGAATAAATGGAAGGGCATCCTCATGATTATTATACATAAGGTAAAAACAGTAGAGCAAAGTAACTTTTTGTTGTCACTTCTAAAGTTTTGGTAGCAAAAGAACAAAAGCAGAAAACCCAGTGAGTGGAATTATCACAAGTTAGAAAGGAATATTAGTGAGCACCGACTACAACAGTAATTGACAGTAATGAGTAGCTGCTCATTAAATAATTGTTGAATGAATGAGCATTCAAAAATGTTAATTCCTAGTGGTGATGGAAAGGAAAAGCCAAATATACAGCAATCAGCATTTCAGAGATTGTTCATTCAGCTAAAAATGAGCAAAATATGAATCGGTGTTAGAGAACTTTCAAAATATTTGAAAATGAAATGAGAATAACAGTTCAATAAAAATTTGTGAGTTCAATAAAAACTTGAAATTTTTTGGATATTTAAAATAAAGTTTAATATGTAAAGAGAAGCTTTGGATAGCTAGACTATAATAATGATCTTATATATCTAGTGCTTGGACCCAAAGTGGGACATATTTTGAAATTAAAGAAAAACCCAAACACTTAATATTTAAGAGTAGAGTTGAGGACCAAAGAGATGTAACAAGATCTACAGATGAAGCACAAATTAAATGTGATTACTAGCATTTTGGCACAGCGTCGTTAGTAATTTCCAGGAAACTGGGGCGGGGGGAGGTATTGTGGGATCATCATAAGAGAATATCTATAAGGAAATTGAGATTCTGGAAATCAATAAAAAAACACAAATTTGATAATGAGAAGTTTCCTCCCTTCGGAGAATTAGCCTTTCCAAAAAGAACCAGTGAAAGATGAATAGCAGAGGCACTGATGGAAGGTGGGGGAATGTTGATCCCATCCTCAGAATGTAATTATAAAGTTCACAGCTGTAAGGTGTGAGTGCAAAATTCATCTATTTCTAAATCTTGCTTTTAACAGATAAAGCAGCTCTATGCCCATTTTCACAGATGAAACTATTGAAGTCTGGAGTGATTTTGAATGGAAAAAAAATAGAGAAGTTTTTGAATGTTAGCATTTCCTACTTCCACTTCCAATTTGAATTTTATCTATTTATTTATTCTAATTTATTGCATTTTTAAAATATTTTATTTATTTATTTGACAGAGAGAGAGAGATTACAAGTAGGCAGAGAGGCAGGCAGAGAGAGAGGAGGAAGCAGGCTCTCTGCTGAGCAGACAGCCTGATGTGGGGCTCCATCCCAGGACCCTGAGATCATGACCTGAGCCGAAGGCAGAGGCTTTAACCCACTGAGCCACCCAGGCACCCCTATTTGCATTTTTATTGTCAAATGTGATTATCAAGAGCCCTTAAAATGTCAGGAGATTGTTTGCTTTATTGTTTTGTCTGCCCTTGCAATCTTATTTGACTTAGTGTTAGTTACATAACATAAGATGTGCTTAGCGGTCATCTGTCATTTTGTAGGGGAGGGAGTGCTTCTGTTACTGATACTGTTACTCTACCTTGCTGTGCCTCCTTATTGTCTTTTCAGAAGTCCCCAGCACCCCGTTCACTCTGTATGGTGCTGGTGGGGGCTGATGCCAGCCTCTGACGATGAATACCCCATGTGCCAGAGCTCCCTTTTCTGCTGTATGCAAGGTAGTGGGGAACAGGTAAATGCCCTTCCACCAGTCTGTCACAGTTCCTGAGGTCTTTCCTATTTATTAGTCAAAGCCCTTAACCTCCCCTTCCTCTCTGATTCCCCTGTAGTTTATCAACAGATTCCCTTTACCTTAAGTTGGCCGGAATCATTTTATGATGCCTGCAACCAAGGACACCATTTATGTATAGAAAAGACAATGGTCATCTTCTCAAAATATTATTAATCCTTTAGACCCTGGACAGTCTTTAGCAATATTTTAACCAATTCACATATTTTATGAATGAAGCAGCAAGGCTTTAAGAGTGTCTTGGGCTGAATTCCCCCCCCAACACACACCCAGAGTCATATATTGAAGACCTAATCCCCAGTACCTCGGAATGGGAGTGTATTTGCTGAGACTTTAAAGAGGTAATTAAGTTAAAATAGGGTCATTAGGCTGGACCCTCATCCGATATGACCCGTGTCATAAGAAGAGATTAGGATACAGACAGAAACACAGAGAGGTGACCGTGTGCACACGAGGACAAAAGACATCTGCTCCAGAAGGAATGTCCACTTGTCCACCTTCATGGGTTGAAACCTACTTTCTAATGTGACAGTGTTTGGAGGTAAGGGTTTTGGGAGGTGATTAGATCAGGAGGGCAGAGGGCTTGGGCATGGAATTAGTGTCCTCACAGAAGAGACTCCAGAGAGCTCCTTTGCTTCTCCTCCATGCAAGGGCAGTCAGAAGATAGTCCTGTAAGAACCAGGAAGTGGCCCCTGACCAGATACTGAGTCTGCCAGTCCCTCGACCTTGGACTTCCCAGCAGCCAGAACTGTGAGAAATAACTATTTGTTGTTTAAGCCTGAGTTGACAAAGACAGTGTCCATCTGTATGCCAAGGAGAGAGGCTTCAGACAAACCCAAACCTGCTGACACCTTGATCTTGGATTTCTAGCCTCCAGAACTTCGGGAAGATAGAATTCTATTGTTTGCCCCCTCCCCCACCCGACTCCCCCCTCCCACCTTGTCTTTGGTATTTTGTTATGGTAGCACTAGGAAACTAATACAAAGGAGTAATACTGCTTATCCAATATTATACTTTTAGCTATGGCAAATGTTAGACCCAAATCCAAACCTAAGAAGTCCCAGTCCTGTGTTCTTGCTGATTCATGATTGCAGCAGCAAGCTTGGGTTCTGCCTTTCATGACAAACATAAATGTTATTTTGAGCAGTATTTTAATTAGTAAGGTAATTGACTAGCACTGCACTTAAAACTGGTTATTCTTACCAGTCTGAGAAAACAGCTCTAAATCTGAGACTGCAGGAATATGACAAATCACTTATTAATGTTTACACACACATAAATGGCTCTTTTTTCAGATTCTCAGGTCAGAGGGTTTCTGCAAATCTATTAAATTGGAGTAGAGATTTGTTTTTTAAAACCCACATTCCAGAGTATGATTCAAAGAGTCTTAAGAAAAGACCACACTCATCTGTGATTTTAGAGATAAATTACATTCTAAGCTTTTACCAAATAGCTTTACAGCTTCTGCCAAAGTCTGTAATCAATCTTTTTATTAATTCATTTTGTAACTTAAATGCTGTTAAGTTACCAGAGGAATAATGCTAAATATGAATACACAAAAAAGAAAATGCAGCTTATCCTTAATTCAGTGGAAAATGAGGGTGAGTAAAAGCTTCTCTGGGGGAATAAATTGATTCAATTAACTGTCTTAGTTAAATTAATCCCATTAGAGAACCAAACCCTATCCAGTGCTCTGGAAAAAGTGGCTTTCTAAATGCGCCTCTAGCAAGTTATATAACATAGGTAGGTAAACATATGTGTTTATTCATTATAGTTTTACCCATTGTAGTTCAAAGGAAGCTTAATCAAAATATTCTTATATTTTCTATTTTGTACTGTCCTTGAAAGGAAGCATTGTATCTGGGGTATTACTGTCAGATCAATCACCCTCGGAAGCTTATAAAAAGAAATTTCCCTCAAAGCTCTCCTCACAATTGAGGAAATAACCTCATTTAGTCTCTTACCAAGTGCTTTTCCCAAAGGTACTTTGTTACATAGTCCATCAGTAGGACAGGTATACTTGTAAGAAGAAAAGCAGGACTTTTCTTTAGTGGATTAAGTGGGAAAGAGAAGGGTGGCCAAGCAATGCCTTGACAATTTCTGCAGGAATTTTGAATTAATGAGGACTTGAACATAGTTCCCCAGAAAATTAAAATGGATGATGTGTCCTCATCTACATATGTAGTCTCCTTGGAAATTAAAATTAAAATTTAAAAAGCAATACCATTTAAAATAGCATCGAGAATATGAGATTTTTAAGGATAAGTCTTACAAGTTGCTTCAAACTTTCTAACACCTTTCTTTCCATACTCTTGTTCCTCACCTTGCAGTAGTCTCCTAATAGGCTTCCAAGTTGAGAAAGGAAAAACGCCTTCGTGGATTTCCTCACAAGTCAAATCTGGGAAGTTGAAATGGAGGAAAGTACGTTTGGAAGGTGTAATCTGTGTTTTCCATGAGGTCTGCTGGAAGCGTGAGAGAGTTACACGTAGTAGGAGGTTAATAAGTATAGTAAATCTGCCTTCCAATGAGCACAAGCCCTGAGTTGTTTGCTGGGAACCCCGGGAGGGCTGCAAGTGCATGCCTTTTAAGCTCCACTTCCCTATTTTTCAAAGCACTCTATTCATAAGCACTAACCAGAAAAGCCATTTCTGGATCAATCAGATTCAAACTGAGGTCTCTTCGAAATGTTTTTAAGCATTTTTCTTCTCTCAATTTTGAGAAGCAACAAGAAAAAAAAAAAAACTTTAATCTGACCTAAATTAGATCATTTATGCTCTTCAATAGAATAATTCAGAGTGAAGTTCCTTCAAGCTTCCTAACACCCGTCTTTTTATACCCCTGTTCTTGGTCCTACAGAAGCCTCATAACTTGATTCTCCTCTTATTTGACCAGCTCAGGACCCCAGCCAGGCTCTGTTGCCTATCTAAGGCTAGAACACATCCCTCCTCCACTTCCTCCTCCTTCACTTTAGTCTCTCTCCCTAGCATTGCCCTTTCTCTTCCGCTTCTTGTCTTTTCCTACACTCCACCTAGCACATCTACCCAGCCCTAATCTGAAACCAATCCAGGATCTTAGGTGTTTGAATTCTGGGGGAGAAAGCTCACCACCACATGGCCAGCCACTGCCCTGGATGCTCAGGCTCAGCGGGGCTGCAGCCCCTCTGGCCTTGCCGACCATCCATGTGCTCCTGGGAAGTGCTCCCTGCTGTCCCTCACTGGGCAAGTCATAGCCATGGGGAGCCTTTAGCTGTCTGCTGCCTTCTCTGCTGCCCTTCTACCCTGACTCCCTCTATGGAAAAAGAATACCAGCAATATAGGTGGGGTGGACTTTCATTCAGGGTCAAATAGTTGAATTGGCATTTTCTTATAGTTTCCTGGGCTCTGCTCACTGGAAGTATGCTCCAGAGACTGCTCGAAGCACCGGAAGTCTGTGGAGGAGAACAGGAAGAACAGTGTGTGATGCTAGATGATTGGAACTGGTTGGGGGAGGGGTGGATTACAAAGATAAAACCTTCCACTACAGCCTTGAGATGGAAGGAGCAGAAGAGTAGGTTACAGACTTTTCTAGTAATGCAGAAAGTGTGGCAGCACAAGCGCATTTTGGGAGTTCAGCTATGAGAGAAAGAGCCAGCCAGTATGGAAAGCGGCAGGAAGAAACAATGGCTGCAGGGGAAGGTGATGCCAAATTTGGAAGCCTCCTGTATGCCAGGCTGAGACATGTTTACTTCATCCTAGAGTAATGGCTCTTAAAGAAAAACTAAAAAGGATGCCCAGGAATTTTCTTTCCTCGATCAATAGGTGACAACCATAGGACGACCATGTGTGAATGGGTGGCAAGGGGCAAGACTGGCTAATGGACATCAGGCCGGTGTGGCCACCTAGAGCCCAGCACTGTGTCCTCAGAAGGCTTCAGGATAGGGATTGAAGGCTTTGTGGCTTCCTCATGCCGTGACCCGTGACCCGGGGAAGGGCATGGAGCTGAGGAGGTCAGAGGCGAGTGCCCCAGGGCATTTTTTTTTTTAAAGATTTTATTTATTTATTTGACACAGAGAGAGAGATTACAAGTAGGCAGAAAGGCAGGCAGAGAGAGAGGGAGAGGAGGAAGCAGGCTCCCCGCGGAGCAGAGAGCCCGATGCGGGGCTCCATCCCAGGACCCTGGGATCATGACCTGAGCCGAAGGCAGAGGCTTTAACCCACTGAGTCACCCAGGGGCCCGCCCCAGGGCATTTTGGAACAGGACAGGGTAGCCACAGTCCCTGCCCCAAGTTGGCGCCCCCATAACAGGTTCAGTAGACAGCAGCTGGTGTGAGCCTCTTGCTCACCCCCAGTCCAGGTAGCAGGTAGGTCTTGTTGCAGAGACCACAGTCTGCTGAAGGGCAGCTATCCTCTGTAGGTTGGTGAGGAGGCTGAGAAAGAAGGGAAGATGCCCGGCTTGACTTCCCTGCCCCTAGTTGGGACACAGCTCATTGCTTATTCCCAGTGGCATAGGGCCTATGGCTGGTGGGAGGAGGGACCCAGCGGCTGATGGGGGAAGTGAATGTGTCTGCACCCAGAGGTGGGCCGACGACCTATGGCACCCGTGAGGGTCATAACTGGGCCCTGGGATATATGACATTAAGTAGCAAATATAAAACACCATGATAGGGGCGCCTGGGTGGCTCATACGTTAAGCATCTGCCTTTGGCTCAGGTCATGATCCCAGGGTCCTGGGATCGAACCCCACATCGGGCTCCCTGCTCGGCAGGAAGCCTGCTTCTCCCTCTCCCACTCCCCTTGCTTGTGTTCCCTCTCTCGCTGTGTCTCTCTCTGTCAAATAAATAAAATCTTTAACAAACAAACAAACAAAACAAACACCATGATAAGTCAAGAGAGAGAGATCAGGGAAGAAAGAAACATATTTTATATTTTAACACCTTTAAAGGCACAGTGTCATTTTGCACTGGGCCCCATACATTATTTAGCTGCCCCTGTGAGGAAACTGGTTGCTGTGGTCCAGGCAGGGCCCAGAGTGAGAGGAATGGAATGATTTCTTCTCACTGTGCATTAGGTCTCCTGAGTCACCAGGTCCTATATTACTTCAAGAATGCCATTATGCACATTGCATTATATTCAGAAGTTCCCAGCCAGTTCATCTTCCTCACTAAACTGTGTGCTTGTTACCAGCAGGAGACTGAGTAAAGAAGGCATGATCTCAGTTTTCAAAGGGAGCAACATAATGAGTCCTTAAAAAAAGTTCATTGAAAAACAGAAGAGTAAAAATAATGAAAGACCTCATGGAAGGGTGTGTGTGTGTATTTGTGTTTGTGTTGGTTTAAGAAATATGTGTAATCTAGCAATGGGTCAGTAGAGAAGGGGAAGCTCCCGCCTCCCTTATGTTAGAATTCTTCATGCTTCTGAAGGGTGGTCCTGAAGCTGGTACCTATCAGAGAACAAGTCAGGGTAATGAAGGTGTTAAGGTTAAAGCTCCAGCCCTCGGGGCGCCTGGGTGGCTCAGTGGGTTGAGCCTCTGCCTTCAGCTCAGGTCATGATCTCAGAGTCCTGGGATCGAGACCCAGCATCCGGCTCTCTGCTCAGCGGGGAGCCTGCTTCCTCCTCTCCCTCTGCCTGCCTCTCTACCTACTTGTAATCTCTCTGTCAAATAAATAAATAAAATCTTAAAAAAAAGTTAGGACTCTATGCTGGAAGTAATAAGAAATAGTTAAAAAAAAAAAAACAACAAAACAACAGCTTCAGCCCTTCCTTGGTGTGGTTTAAGAGAAGGTCCACTGTAGGAGAGCTGGCAACACTGACTCCATCTTGGGCCCTCCATCCTGTTGATGCTCATGCAGTGAACTCCCGCTGGGCTACGTGGGCCAGGCCCAGTGGAGGTTAATGTGTGTACTCTGACTGGAATGTGGGAAGGCTTGTTCTGATCTTCCCAAAGATGTCTGATGCACAGAAGGCCCTACTTTAGTTAACGAGGAGAGAGCCTCTGGAACCCAGATGGTGCCACTTTAGATAATTACCCTTTGACCTCATCACCCCCGCCGCTTGCTCCATAAAAGCTGAGGACTACAGTCCGGATGGCTAAGACGGCTTCGACCCTCTGTCCACGCGGTGCCCCTATCAGTAAGTTACCCTGAAAAAATTCTGTATAAATAGTAAGGGGTGGTTTGCTTTGTTTTTTGGTCTTAAAGTGGCTTCTCAGTCTGGAAGATACAGACCCTCCTGCCCCTTCTAATGGCCCCTGTAGCTTGAAAAATGTTCACGTTTGAGGGGCTTCTGGGAGGGAAACATTTGCTGCCTTCATTACCTACCCAAGAAACAGAAGTCCGAGGAAAGAAAATGAAGAGGATTGGCTCTTTTGAGATAAAAATTTCACTACTTTTGTATTTGGGATGATTACTATCTTCCTATCACTTAAGATTTTAAACAACTAAGATAATACCTCAGCAACAAGTGTAAAATATTCTGCCAAGTAAGTTCCTTTGCTTAACGCATTCCCTGGAATCTTATCACTTATTTTGTGGCATAATTCGGTTCCTGTTGAACCAGACCAAAAAGGATATCAAGAGGATTTCATGTCAGTAAAGGACAAATGATAAGAAAAGGACAATATTTGAAATTTTACTGTTAGTGTAGTCAGAGAAATAAAAACATAAGGAGGACCTGGAAAAGGGCCTTTGTAGGCAAAATTTCTCAGAGTTTTTGGGCTTAAGGGAGTACAATTAAAGCCTATAAAAATTAAGACAAAGAAATTAAGTCATGGGGCGCCTGGGTGTCTCAGTCGTTTAAGCGTCTTCCTTCGGTTCAGGTCATGATCTCGGGGTCCTGGGATCAGCCCTACCTCGGGCTCCCTGCTCAGTAAGAAGTCTGCTTCTCCCTCTCCCTCTGCCCTTCCCTTCTCTGCTCAAGCTCTGTCGCTTTCTCCGTCTCAAATAAATAAATAAAATCGTAAAGAAAGAAAGAAATTAAGTCACAGCGCATACTGGAATCCTAAGGAGAAAGGCTGAGGGTTTGGAAACATTGTTACAGAGCGTAAGAAGCATTTTTTGGTATGGCTACTTGTGTCTGGGAATCTCCATGCCATCACTACTGAGTTTTTAATCCATTGTAGCAAAACATAGGGAAGAGAATGCTTGCTGTGGATTGTATGTTATCTGTTATAATGCAAGGCAAGAATTAGAAAAATCTCAAAATTGTTTTCGTTTTTATAGAACTGAAACTACGTGTACAGTCTGAATCCGTTCTGTAATGATTAAATGGGAAATGCTTCTACTTTAATTCCCTAATAGCAGTATCTCTTTCCCAACATTTTTTTCAGTAATAATATGCAAGTTCCTTTTTCTCTGAGGCTGTGCAGATATATGTGCTCAAGGGAACAATATATTTGCAAGTATTCCTGACTTGGTTTCTAGTTAGATACTTTCACATTTTTCTTTTAAAGATTTATTTATTTATTTGAGAGAGTGAGGGGAAGGGGCAGAAGGAGAGGGAAAGAGAAAATCCTCAAGCAGACTGCCCGCTGAGCACAGAGCCAAGGTGGCCTGGATCCCAGGATTCTGAGATCATGATCTGAGCCGAAATCAAGAATCAGACACTTAACCGATTGAGCCACCCAGGACCCCACTTACACATTTATCTTTTAAAGAAACAGATAATAAATGTCAATACTCTCAAACATGGGCACCTGGATGGCTCAGTCAGTTAAGCATCTACCTTCAGCTCAGGTCATGATCCCAAGATCCTGGGATCGAGCCCCACGTTGAGCTCTCTGCTCAGTGGAGAGCCTGCTTCTCCCTCTTCCTCTGCCTGTTGCAGTACCTGCTTGTGTTTTTTCTCTCTGTGTCAAATAAATAAATAAAAGCTTAAAAAAGTACTCTCAAACAAATGACAGATTTTGTTTTTTCATGAAAGAGAAATGCTTGGCTTTCAGATACTCAAATGAGCTTGACCCCACCCGGCTCTGGTCTTTACTGTAAGTCCTTCCTTCCCCCTCTGTTTCACCTTGACAGTGCTCTCCAGTGATGCACCTAAACTACATTAACTTTATTATGAAGAGTCACGGTGTGATTGTAAAAGAAATGATGCTTAGCTGTTTCTTGGAGCAGATAATAACTGAAAGCTATTTATAAAGAGAATGAAAACAGTTCTGTTTAGTGACTGCTATTGTTAGTTACGGGTGGTGAAATCAAATATCAACTGTGTACTTTGAGAAAGAATGGAGTCTCTTCAGAAGTGTCTGGAGAGCTATGGGATTTTTAAAAGCGTCTGACCCAAATTGCTTGTAGAACTCAATTCTTTGTTCTTTTTTATGTTACAATTAAAATGGAAGTTGTAAAATTTCCTAAAGGCTAGCATAATAACTAATGTTTACAACTATAGCTGAGAGTGACAGAGGGCAGTAATTCATGGAAAATAAAGGCAAACAGCATTTCTATACGCTTTTGTGATATTGACTAGAAGGTGGGGGGTGTCTCAGGTTATGTTTATTGTATTTTCTAAATTACCCATGGTTTTTTAAAAATCTGTTTTTCTTTCGTTTGTCATGAGAGTGGCTATGGTTTTCTTTTTACTAAAAGGTATGTGTGTTTATTGCTGATGTCTTTGTAAACACAGAGCTGAGGGTTGTGATCCATCTTCTTGTAATTCACTAGGCGCAGGCTTTGTTGTCCTTACACAGAGTGCCAGAACTGACATCACCATCCTTGTTCTCACAGAACTCCAGCTGGATGAACCGTGGGGCATATGCCCTGACCTCCTGTTCAGCATCGGGGTCAAAGCAAAGGGAAGTTTGACAAAGATTCTGTTGTGAGTTCGTTATGGAAATGCCGCGATGAGGCTCTAGCCAGCTCAGTGTACATTGCACCAGTTCCCACCCCTCTGTTTCCCAGTGGCTTAAGCTTTATAATGCAATTCAGAGGGGTGAAGAAAGAGGAAGAATGGGGGAGGGGGAATGTAAGTCGGGAAAGTCATCATTCTTTTCTGCTACATCCTAAAGTGGTGAATCTGATTTTTCCTATTTATCTCATTTCTGCCATTTATCCTCAAATTGTGGAATCGAACAAACCTAAATGTCATGTTACACATAAGTTAATGGAAACACATAGTGTCCGAAGCATTGGCTATAGGAATAGAAAACAGGGGGTGTGTTGTGGGTCAGTCGCTAAGCGTCTGCCTTCAGCTCAGGGTCCTGGGATCGAGCCCTGCATCGGGCTCCCTGCTCTGCAGGAAGCCTGCTTCTCCCTCTCCTACTCCCCCTGCTTGTGTTCCCTCTCTCGCTGTGTCTCTCTCTGTCAAATAAATAAATAAAATCTTAAAAAGAAAGAAAGAAAGAAAGAAAGCAGTTCTCTAACCTATTCAGACTCTGGTTACTATATATTATTTTAGAACCCCTTAACACATGCTGAATCTGTCTTGCTGCTTGACTAGAACTTATCTGTGTCTAGTATCAAGACATAGGAAACTGTGTGCACTTGGAAGCCGCCTTAGCTTTAAGAGATAAGCTGTCAGACAAAAATGTGAAAAACCTGGAAATATGCAAAGAAAAATTACTGAGTGTTCTGTTAGGGTTACCTCTCCCTTTCATTGTCCTCTAACTTTTACAGCTCAGATAATAATACAAAAATTGCTATCCATACATAGAAATACAGATGTATTGTGTATGGTGGAACTTAGTAGTTATTGCCAGGTGGATATCGATGATTTCCTATCTATCTGAATATTCCTTTGCACCTTCCTGTGGACCGCTCTCTATTTTTGTATACTGAGGTCTCTTCTTTGACGAGGTTGTGACATGTTATTGGTTCCTTTGTTAATTAATGAGTTAGATAAAATATTTAATACGCATTTGCTTTATATTTGTATGGCAGTCATTTCACCTTTTAAAATAATCCTTTATCAAGAACTTTAAAGAGTTAATAGACTCTTCATTCTTTCTTTGAATTACGAAAGTATAGGTAGAGATACTCTTCACAAATTTAAAATATTGATTTGCTCAATAGATTCTTTTTAAATATTTCTGTTCTGGTGTTCAAAGATAGTCCTAATGATAATGGGATGATGTGTTAATATGCTTTGCACTCTGCAAATCTGGGATCGTTGGTCCATACCGATTCTTGGTTTAGATGGGGTGGGGAGATGACTGTGAGGAACTCTTTGCTAACAGTGCTGGTGAAGCATTCAAGTCCCTGTTGCTCTGCAAAGAGTGGAAGCCTCTTAAACTTAATGGAGAATTAGACTAGGTGAATAGCTCAGATAATTGTTAAATTGGTGCAATTGAATTGTAGCAAGAATGCCTCTCTCGCTTCCCTAACATAATGCAGCACTAAATTGCTCCCCACATTACTGTTTTGTCTCATGCTTGACTCTGAAAACAAAGATAAATATTTGAGGAACCGTAAAACCAATAAAATAATAAGAGATATCATTTCTTGGAAAGCCATATTTATAGATACTTTGCCTTTATTACCAGAGTTATTCCTCACAACAACTCTATCTAGAAAGTATTATTACCTATATTCTATACATGGGTAAATGGGTATTCGAAGAGGCTAAATAATTTGCCCCAAAGCATCCATCTAGTAAGTGGCAGAGCAGGGATTTGAACCTTTTTCTTTTCTTTACTGTCAAGCCACTGAGTTTAGACATCAGGTAAACATAGGGCCGGTATTGCTGGGCCCTGGAGTTCTACTTTCTGGCTCTGAATCCTGGTTTGACCACTTCAGCTTCCGCCCCCCCNGAACAGGCACTGGGGGTGGGGGGACAGCTGCCCGGAAGACTCCCCTTTTGTTTGCCTTTGGCACCCCACAGGGATTTAGGATGTTTTTATTAACTCTCCAAGGAATGTTAGATGTTATTTGTTACCAAGATTTTTTTTCACAGGTGCATAATCAACACTTCTAAGAAGTATAAT
>LNAC01000071.1:4402477-4441765 GCA_002007465.1 Ailurus styani | reverse complement strand
CCAAGATCATGGGCATTTAGAAGATGAATAAAAGAGGATCAGGGAAGAAGACCGAAATGGAAAGGTCAAAACACAAGTGGAGAACCATTACTATATATGGTCACAGAGGGAAGAAAGGAGAGAATTGCAGGAAGACTGGAATAATCAGCTATGTCAAATAGTATAAGGATGTCAATTAATATAATCAAAAAGAGTTTGCATGGAGCAGTATGAAACAATCACTGGCAAACATTGCCAGAAAACTTTAGCAGGGTGCAGGCAGAAAGCAGGTAGTAGTCTGCCAAAGGTAGGTAGAATGTGAGGCTACAGAAGAAAGACATTGAAAACACAGGGAAGAGATGCTGGTGACCACCCTCCCCCACCTCTGCTGCCCACCAAGAAACCTTAGGCAAGTAGAAAAGACCATCTAAAAGAGGGACAGATGCATGAGCCTTGGAGATCAGAAAGGAAAGCACCCAGTAAGTTTCATTTTCTTTGTGAGATAGGAGAGAAAGATGCTATTTGAGAAGGAAGGTGGGGTGTGGGGCAGCAGGGTAAGTGAAGGACAACCAGACAGTTTGCTGTTGGTTTTGATTTGCCATTGTGAGGAATGCCAGAGACTACTTATTATGAACATATAAATAGTTGACCAGAGAGAGCTGCAGACCAGCTGTCACTGGGCATCTGGAACAGTGACGGCATGGTGGTGTGGTTTCTCCAGGAGGACTCGGGATCCTAAAATATTGGATTGTATTAAGACTGGAAGTAGGTAAAGGAGGTGAAGTGTGGAAGGGAAGTGATCATGTGAGAAAAAGTGGCTAGAGTGAAAAAGGAGAAGAAGGGGCGTGGTCTAGATGTATTTAAACAACAGAGCATGGTTGGGGTCCTGAGCTGGTCCTACAATTGGAGAACTGAGTTCTGAGGACTTCTGTGGAAAGAGCAGGGGTGATGATGAAACATCTCAGCTCAGATTTTGTCTAGAGTGCAAGGCGAGCATGTATAAGGTATTGCTGTCGAAACATTGAAAAACTCCCCCTCTATCTCAGTGCTGAAAATGTTAGTGACTAAATTATTAAACACTAACTTTTCACTCTAACTGAAGCCATTTTAAACAGATTTCCCTTCCAACTGTTTCTGAAATAACATTAGTTATAGAAGTTATAAAGAGGGAGTGATCTGTAGAAGTTCCCTATTATTTCTTTTTATATTTTAGATCACTGATAACATATTAGTCTGCCAGTGCTTTGTTTAGAGGCAATGGAAATTATTTGCCCAACACCAGGAAACACTGTAGTAGAAAATATGTTTAAACAATTCTTGTAAGCGACATCTTTCTAGAATCTTCCAGAAAGCACAAAAGAATGAGAAACCACTGTGAAAATCTCAATGAATGTTTAAATTTGGAGAACATAATTTGTTTTACTTCTGGACTTGATCAAAGGTAACAGAAATACCAGTTTTCTATTGACGTAGGGAAAAATAACTCATTTCCAGTTATATCTCTGATTCTTGTGTTGGATGGTAGAAAACAGAAAGGGGGGGAAGCAATTTTGATAACTAAATGAAATTAGTTTACTATCAGTTCCATCAATTTATGTATATACATCAAATTATGTATTTGACGTATTTTAGCCTAGTGCTGCCTGATTTGTTGAAAAATATCACAAACACTTAAAACAGTTAGGAAGTAATTTGTTGTCAGTTAAGGAGAGGAGAAGGGCTCTCTTTATTTTCCTTTCAGCCCTCCAGTGACTCAGTACTAATTTCTTTTCTGTGAATAGAGAGATAGACTCCGTAAATAAAACAAAATCTGGAACTTAGGATTTGTTGAAATCAGCAAAGAAAATGCAACATCAGATTGGTTTCTCTTGAACTTGCTTACATTCCCTCCTCCTTGAAGAAATATTAAGTTAAAGCATCTATTTGGAAAGCTTGTAAGAGGATTTGAAGGGAGAAGAGGCAGCAGGGATCAGAGTAAGTATTAATGAGGGTCCATCTGAGATGGAGTTGGCCGTGGCGCTCAGCAGATCCATTGTGATTCATAAGGCAAATGTATGTACACAAGCCTATTAAGCCCTTCTCTCCGTGTCAGGCTCAGCATTTTCCTTTCCATTTTTCTATCAGGAAATATTATTAGTCAGCTAATGCACCTTGCTACAGAGACTTCGGGGATTTGGGATGTGATAATGCCTTTGATCATTGCACAGATAAATTTTCTATGCACTTGGCCTCAAGTAAACTGGCCTAACTCAAAAAGGCTAACTTTTTGAAAACTGTTATTTTCAAACTTCTATCTCAATATTTTGAATTATAGTAAGATAATTTTAATCATGTATTTCCATATTCAAACCCAAAGGAAAAGGAAAAAAAAATGCAAGAATTATATCAGAGCTGAAAGAAGTTAGATGGAATGTAAGAGCCTTCTAAATACTTAGTCGCGTTTAATTACTTTAGTAACACTTGGCTGTAGTAGTATTTTTAAATAAAACATTTTTTAAATGGAGCATTCTTTTTCTTAACACTTTGTTTTCTAATTAATCTCCAGTGTCTGTATATGAGAACCACGTGGGCTGAACCCTGCTCTAGGTCAGAACTGCATCAAGAAAAGGTGGTTTTCCTCATTTTCTGCCTTCTCTATTATTATCTTTCCTGGCACTCCCATAGATGCAAATGTTATGTAATCTTAAATACCTTATTACCACTCTTGAATGAATATATCTGAACATTAACCTGTTAATAATTTTTTTTCCCCAAGAAAACCTATGTATTCTGGAAAGTTCTACGTTAAAGATTTCTCCAAGTTTATTTTTTAGGCTTTTCTCTGAGTGGCTGCCCCACAGCCAGCTCCCTAGCAGCTAGCTGTCTGCTGTTAGTACTGAAGCAAAATGTCAGGTCACTTGCTGGGAGTCGGGTCACTAGCGGGGAGACTTGGGAAATGAATTCAGAGCCCTGGGATGCATGTTCTCATTTTCTCCCCTGTCATCTGTGTTGCTCAAGGCTTCCTGGTACAGACCCTCTGAAAAGAAGAATTCAGGCACTCCTGCGAAAGCCCTGTCTCCAAAGCTCCCTCCTTTCAGCAGCCCTCTATGCCAGAATTAACCTGTTTTGTGCAGCTGAGCCATACGAAATGAACCATAAATCAGGGAACTTTAAGTGTTTGTGATATTTTCTTTAGGAGAGGTAAAGAATTCCCTTGCATTTAAAGTGCTCGCAAATTCCAGAACACCTGGAATTTGTTGCTAATATCGACATACAAGTGAAGAGTTAGAGTAGTTTCCAACAAATAAAACTTTGCATGTCTCCATTTTATCACCACATCTTCAGTGTTTGAAAATCCTCTGTTCCCTTTCAGAAAAATTCCTGGCATTTAGGGACCTATGAATACCCAACTACTTTCTACATACAAACATATTAGCAGTAGAACTGAAAGACATTTTTACAAGCCAAGACGGAGCCGGGCCCTGGAGTTCTCCGCGACTCTTGCAAGCATTGATAACATCGTTCGACCTGAAGCTTCTTGGAGCTGCACCGAACAGCTCTGTTTTCAACATTCGATGTTATCGACTGCAACAGGGAAGCTAAAGCCAGCAGTGAATGCTCAGGTCGGCCTATGCCTACTCTGCCATGAAACGTGTGCATTATCTCTAATCGCTATAAATTCAGATTCATGTGCTAGCAAACATTTGTTGCTAAAATTGTTTACAGTTGATTTCCATCACTGGTTTCATGAAAACGGAGACCAACGTGACTACCACAGTTTTTGCTGCCTTTTGCAAACAGTTTGGTGATGAAAGATGACAAAAAGCCATGCAACAGCCTACTTCTGTGGAAGGAGCTAGTCCCAATGCCTAAGGGAAAGCATTCACTAATTCTTTTCTTATGAAAATCAGCCTTTGTTCAGAGCAGGAGGCAAACAAGCAGAGACTTTTACTGGGATGAGTAAATCAAGCCTTCAGCAACTCAAGGAACAAAGTTACAAGAAGGGCTCAACTCCTCATTAGGGCCCAGTTAAAGCAACACTACAGAAAACAAGTCGTTTTCCCTGGTCCTGGTGCTTTGCAGAAAGGTAATCAACTATTCAAAAAACAGCATAGAGAGGAACATCAACCTGGACTATGAAAGTAGGTTTTAAACCACAGATATTTCTTATGAATTGGACAAAAAATTTTCTCCCAAATATGATTAGGAAAAGTGACATTTTCTATCTATTTTTGTTTTGTTTTAAATGATCCTGGACCTTAGTTAATACCTTCGTCCTAAAATAGGGCTACTGGGAAAGAAAGCATGTAAGAGTGTCCTCATACGATCTTTAGTATGTATTAATGTTGCTGGAAGTGAAAAGAGAAGAAAATTTGCACTACTGCTGAAATTGCATGTGGAAATGTGTGAATGATTTCTGGGATACTTTTGCTTGGGACTGAAAGTAGTACTTTCTATGCAAGGATCCATAGGCTACTAACTGTAATTGGACTTAATGTAATAAAATATTTTGTTCTGAATAAAATATGCATTTTTCCCTATTCAAGTGTGTTTAACAGAAAGGAGGAAAGAACCTGAATCAGGCAATAATTCTAGTGGCCAAGCTATCCATGTTCTTTTTCACTAATCCATTCCAAATATAGTTTCTTCTGCTATGGAACATGGTCTGTAACGTAAGTTCATGCAGGGTTGGTATAGAGGGACGTGCTGTCAATATAACTTGGAAGACCCCGGAAGATTCTTACATGATTTTCCTCCACCCTCTTAATGTTTGGTGCTGCCACTAATTTTGCAGAACGCAAAGTATACTAACAAAGCTGAATTCAGCAAGCCATGAGAGGGTGCGGTACCAGACACTGTGACCATTCCTCCCAGCTTCTCCTGAGGTTGATCAGGTGCAAAAGAAATAATGACAAAGTCATTGATGTCGACCCATCTATCTATATTCTTGCTCTAGTATATGAAAGCCTTCATCCACTTATCCACCCACAATTTCTTATGTGCTTGTCTCATAACGCAGCAGACTCTCTTTTACCTCCTTCCATCAGTCTACCTGTATTTGTATTTTACGATAAAGTCCTATAATCACCAGAGTACTTACTATGATTTTAACATTTCTTTTAAAGATTTTATTTATTTAACAGAGAGATCACAAGTAGGCAGAGAGGCAGGCAGAGAGAAAGGAGGAAGCAGGCTCCCTGCTGAGCAGAGAGCTGGATGCGGGGCTCGATCCCAGGACCCTGAGATCATGACCTGAGCCGAAGGCAGAGGCTCAACCCACTGAGCCACCCAGGTGCTCCAATGATTTTAACATTTTTGAGGAGAGTTTTTATTGTTGTTGCTGTTGTTATGGGCGCTCTGGCCCTAAAGTGGCATAGGTTTTAAGTGGTCTGTATTAATTCTAGTTTATTCCCATAAGGTCTCTAAGTGCAACATAGCACACATGTCAAAGGTTTTAGGGGAATGCCTGTATGTACTATAGCAAATGCTTATGCTTCTAAATAGACAGTTTCATCAAATCAAAATCATCTTTTCACGATGTCATATGTTCGTAAAGGCTTTTACAACCTGTGGGCTGCTTCTGGATGCAGAGTCTGTCGAAGGTCAAAAACAGATTAACCTTCCTGATATAAAAATGACCGGCAAATCATGATGATGAATTTTGGTAATCTCTTTGTGAGAAGAAATAAAAATTCCCTGAAATGTTGCAGGACGATGTAGCACAAGAATATAGGTTCCTAATAGACACTGCCTGGTTCAAGTACTAGCTCTGCCAAAAACTAGCTGTGTAATAGGCAGATCATTTAACTTCTCCGTGCCTCAGTTTCCTCATTCATAAAACTAATGTATAGTAGTGCTTACCTCATAGGGCTGTTGTGAAGATTAAATGTGTTAAAGTATTTGGTACTTCATAATATTATCTATGAAGTATTACTGCTTTACAGTATAACTGATTTGTCGTACAAAATTCATTTTCTTCTACTGTGTCAGTTTCTTAAAGGTAGGATCTTGGTCTTACAGTATTGTATAGGATACTATTTTATCTTCTGTGCATAAAACGTAAGATTCCATCAGTGCTTGTTGAATTGGATTTAGTGCTTTGATTGCTTTATTTTTGCTTTACTTTGACTAGAAAATTTACCTGAGGATTTGTTCTTCCAAAGATAATCCCTTTTATTCCAGTGTAATCTGTATTATTTTTTTAAAAAATATTTTAAATTTCTGATGTTTTAGAATTTATCTTGGGGCACCTGGGTGGCTCAGCCAGTTAAGTGTCCAATTCTTGGTTTCTGTTCAGGTCATGATCTCGGGGTCATGAGATCAAGCCCCATGTTGGGCTCTGCACTTGGCATATAGCCTGCTTAAGACTCTCTCTCTCCCCCTCTTCCCTGCCCCTATTCACTCTCTATTAAAAAAAAAAAAGGAATTTAAGAGAAATTCTTAAATTCCTTTTTTTTATCATTGACATTTTTAAAAAGCAACAAACATGTAACTGAAGATAAAATAAGGGAGAACAAAAGCTGAAAAATCTAATAAGCAAATGATAGATTTGTGGGTATAGAAATTTTAGCTCTAAAGAAACAACATGCTGAGATTTTATAAGTAAAGTGAAAGTGTGATAAATGCTTTTAAAAATTATTTAATTCCAGTATAATTAATATATAGTATTATATTAGTTTCAGGTGTACCATATAGAGATTCAACAAATGCTTTTTAAGCCAAGCACTCTGTTGGATACTGAGGGTACAGAAAAAAAAGTCTGTGTCCTGCAAAGCTTATGATATTATTAAAGGGATGATACATATATGTGATAGTGGAAACCCTTGAACAATGCAGGGTCATTATGTTTGCATATACAGTTGTGTCATAGATAGCTCACTAGATCTCTAGTCTCCCAGGCAGCCTCATCTATTACAGAAAAAGTTGTTAAAGTACTGTTAGGCTGTGAAAAATCTAGAACTTAATGTTTATAAATAGAGCCTTTATTTTTATGCTTTGAAATTCAACAGCCTTCTCAATTGACAGACATTTGTCTCCTCTTATCTTTTCTTGCTTGTCGGAGTGAGAGACTGTATGGTTTTGGCAACAAGTAGATTAGTAACTTGTAAGCAAATGGTAGTGGGAATAGACTTAGTTACAAAGCCTTAGAGGTGGAACGGATAGTAGATTCTAGATGAGATGTCTTAGTTGTATTCTCTGTGGATCAGTAAAACATTGATTCTTGTTGCATGGAATGCAATCACATTCCTCCTGCTTCTTGTTAAAGAGATATTAAAAATTAATTCTTTAGTATTCGTAATGTTTAAGCAGACCACTTTCCATAAACTCCAGTGTCCAAGTACCCCAAGTACATTTCTAAATTAATTTGTGGTTTCTGCTCTTACCCTTTGTGAGACCAGGTTCAATCCCTCACCCCCTCACCCCCTCACGGCAGCTCTTCTCTGTATTCTCCAGCCTGAGTGATCCATTTCCAGCCTGAGAAAGGACTGCATATATTCTTGCTTTTCAGATGGCATTCCTCACTGATGAGCTTTTCTTTCACCAGCCTTCTTGATTCATTCTTACTAAGCTCTGAGCCTACAAGTGATTTGTTTAAAAAAATTATTATTTAGGTATAGTTGGGATACAGTATTATATTAGTTTCAGGTGTACAACATGGTGATTTGATAATTTTATATATTACTCAGTGCTCACCACAATGAGTAGTCACCATGACACCATACACTGTTATTACCATGTTATGGACTCTATTTCCTATCCTGTACTTTTCATCTCCATGACTTATTTATTTTACAGCTGGAAGTTTGTACCTCTTTATCCCCTTTATCTGTTTCACCCTCCCCCCATCCTCACCAGAAACCATCAGTTTGTTCCCTGTATTTACCAGTGTTTCTGATTTTTGTTTGTTCATTTGTTATGTTTTTTAGATTCTGCATATAAGTGAGGTAATTATAAAGGGTATGTTTTGCATTTATATACTTA
This sequence comes from Ailurus styani, assembly GCA_002007465.1. Taxonomy (NCBI): domain Eukaryota; kingdom Metazoa; phylum Chordata; class Mammalia; order Carnivora; family Ailuridae; genus Ailurus; species Ailurus styani. The sequence goes on along the minus strand of LNAC01000071.1, from coordinate 4,433,824 downwards.
AACTATGTCATCTACTTTGCTATGTTATTCTCAGTGCATAATATTGAGTGGCTGTGTCTGTATTCTTCCTTTTGTCACATGTATAATCACCCCATCCAAATTTCCAAAGAGCCCTTATTCCTAAATTACTTAATATTTTAAAAAATCTTAAAAAAATAAAGGCAAATATAGGAGTAAACCTTCATGATCTTGGGTTAAACAATAATTTCTTAGACAACATTAAAAGCATAATAAAAATTGATAAATTATACTTAATCAAAATGAAAATCTTTTTTTGCTTCAAAAAAGATCAAGAAAGTGAAACAACCCACAGACTGGGGAAAAAATATTTGAAAATCCTGTATCTCATAAGGGACTGTTGTTCAGGATATATAAAGAACGTTTATGACTAAAGAATAAAATAATGGACAAAACATTTGAATAGACATTTTTCCAAAGGATATATAAAATGGCCCATACCTCATGAAAAGATGCTCAATATCATTAGTCATCAGGGAAATGCAAATTAAAGCTACAATGAATTACCACTTCCTACCCACTAACATGCTATAATCAAAAGCACTGAAAATAAGAAGTACTGACAAAGATTTGGAAAGATTGGAGCCCTCATACACTGCTTGTGAGAATGGAAAATGGTGCAGCCACTTTGGAAAACAGTTTGGCAATCTCTTAAAAAAAAATCAAACATAAACTTATGATATGACTCAGCAATTTCACTAATAGTTATCTACCACAGATAAAAATAAAAATCAATGTTCATTGTAGCATTATTACAATAATCAAAATGTGAAGACAACTAAAACATCAAACAAGGGACACATGGATGGCTCAGTTGGTTAAGTGACTGTCTTCAGCTCAGGTCATGATCTTAGAGTCCTGAGATCAAGTCCCGCATCAGGCTCTCTGCTCAGCAGGGAATCCGTTTCTCCCTCTCTGTCTGCTCTCTCTCTCTGTCTCAAATAAATAAAATCTTAACAAAGAGTCTACTATAAAAAAATAAAACATCAAACAACTAGTAAACGGAAAAACAAATGTGGTACATTTAAACAATGGAATATTAGTCGGCCATGAAAAGGAACCAAGTACTGGTGAATACTACCCCACAGAGACCCTTTGAAAACATGCTAAGTGAGAGGAGTCCAGCCCAAAAGAACACATTGTATGAGTTCATTTATATGAAATTTCCAGAACAAGAAATCTACAGAGACAGAAAGAATGTTTAAAGTAGTTGCCTAGACCTGGAAAGAGAGGCATAGAAATAGGTAATAACTGTAAATAGGCACAAGATTTTTTCTTAGCATGATGGAGAAATCATCATGCTACTATGGGAGAGTTGCATAACTCTTTAAATATATTAAAGTCATTGAATTGCAAACAGGAAGTATATGAGTTTTATGGTATATAAATTAGATCTGAATAAATCTGTTTCAGAAAATAAGGGTAAAGTACATCTAAGAACAAGTTGCGTACCAGAGATACATCTAGCTTTACCATAGCTATTTATTATGAGGGCAAAAGTTCTATAAGGAGCAGTATTGAAAATTCTTCTATGGATTATTTATGTATATATTCCTGAGATTCTTTACAAAGTAATTTTAAAATAAAGTTTGGTTAAAAACCAAAACACTTTTTTTTTTAAGAATTTATTTTTTTGTGTGAGAGAGGGAGAGAGAGAGCAAGCGAGCACGAGTCGGGGGTGGAGGGAAAGGGGCAGAGGGAGAAGCAGACTCCCCACTGAGCAGAGACCCTGATACGGGTCTCAATCCCAGGACCCTGGGATCATGACCTGAGCCTAAGGCAGAAGCCCAACTGACCGAGCCACCCAGGCACCCAAACAAAAACACTTCCGATTAAGGATGTTATACTAGATTTTTCATTTGTTTTTCTTACTGTATGATATGCAGTTTGCTCTTTTGAAATTATAGACAGTTTAAAAGTAGAAGTCTAATGCTTTACTTGCTTTCATTTTTGTTTCAAAGGCAGAAGAATATAGGTCACAATTTTGGATATTATTTGCTTTGTGTTCCATGTCCCAACAAGTGCATGGGATTATATGTCTCTTAATTCCAGTTCTGCTATTAACAAGCAGAATGGCCTCAACTATGTTTCATAAATTCTAATTTTTCTTACCCATAAAATGGCAATAATAAAGATATGGGCCTCACCAGCTTACAGTGAACGTTAAATGAGTTAATACATGTAAGTCACCTTGAAGACTGCCTGGCAGATAGGTAATAAGCACTCAGTAAACAAATTGTCATTACTATATTTTATTTAGTAAGAGGAATGGTTTTACGAGCTCTTGTGAATGAGAACTGTGCGCATTTAATCATGGCATTCTGCTCATTTTTTTAATTCTGTGAAGAAAAAGGTGGATACATTGATCTTAACCAGACACAAAAGCACAGGCCATGTTCTTTTAATGGACAGGACCATGGGGTGAAACAAATTATTTTGTCTAGCAACTTTTATCATATAATGTGTGAAAGGACCTGGTCCAATGAAAGCCCCGTGGTTTAGTTCCCTCCCTTCTTTGCCAAAGCACAATGAAGTTTGTGGTGGTGTCTACAACTTTACAACTAAAGATGTTGAAGGCCAGAGTAAAAAAGATAGTGGGAAGGTGAACGGTTTTCTTAACGAGCCCTATTATGTGTGTGGTAAAGCGCTAGACTCTTTGGCCCAGAAGGCTAAGCATGTTAATTCTATGACACACTTATTCCTATTTAGGGATGAAGAAACTCGGGCATAGGAATGAGACTTTTTGCTCAGTCACCAAGTAGATAGTAGCAGAGCTCAGCCCCCAGGCACCTCCTGTTACTGCCACAGCAACACGCTGTCTTTTCCAAATACCAACCGCTATCAGATACATTGAACTAGTTGATTCTTTACTGCTGGAGAGGAGTCGCAATCCTTACTTCTAACTTGGAACATTTAATGTGACATCTGAGTACAGACTGTCTCTCTTTTTTCTTAATTTTGAAATCTGTTCTTTCCTTCACCCGAAATTTATGTTTCATTTTAATGGGGTTCTTTGTAGCCCACATTTTCCTGTTTAAATTTTTCCTCTGACAAGTAATTGTGTATAAATGTAATAACAGGTATTAGTTGTGACAAGTGCTTTGAAATAATTTTTATGACAAAATTACTTCTAAATTATTTTTTGGTAGTGCATGGGTTTGCAGCTGAGTGTTGTATAATTTATACACGGAATTGGATTATTCTGTCTGTGATTTAAAATACAGAGGAATGGGAGACAGAAGAAAAAGATCAAGTAGATGAATTTAAAGAGGTTACATTAATATGACCAGAATAGTTTTTTTTCTCTATGTAAAATACCACTTTAATCATGTTACTGCCCAGTTCAAAACTCTAATGCCCCAATCCCTCTGAAGTACAAACTATTTATATGGTTGTCAGGTTTGCCATGTACATGCCTAGTCACAGAACTTCTCTCAGCAGCTCTGTGCACAACCTGCAGTCTGTCGAGTGTGCCTTGGACACTTTCACCTCTTCCATTTCATGCGGTTTTCTTCCATTCAATACTCCGTGTTCCTCGCTGACTGCTTATGTCCTGTTCCCCTTCCAACCTCACCTTCCCAAAGAGCCTTCCTGCCATTTCTTTCCTCTAGACTCTTACCTCCTTAGCATAGCCAGTACTTACATTATATTACAGATTATTAGTAATCCTGTTATTTTAGAGAAAGGGAAAATGAAAGAGAAGTTAGGTGATGAGGCATGACAAATTTCTGAGTGAGCTCATTTAGAACAAGGCTTAGTTAAATGGAGCAAGTAAGCATTGGAGTCCTACTATAGAGAGTCACGGTACTAAGACCATCTGGGATACCAAGTGAATAAGATAATCTATCTCCCGGAAAGATGATTTACGTACTTTGAGAACAATTCACGCTATCCTTAAAATAAAAGAATAAAAGGTATTGTCTGATATTTTCTAGCTCTAGAAATGACTGTCAAGGGCATGTTGCAGACTTCAGGAAAAGATTTCTATCAACACTAAGGAAAGATTCCAGTAGTCTATTTGTCCACAAGTTTGGGAAGTTCAGTCCTCTGAGAGTCCTTCCAAATGTACATGTGGGTTCATGTGACAGTTAACGTTATGTGTCAACTTGGCTAGTCCGGAGCATTCAGATATTTGGTCAAACATATCTGGATGTTAGTCCGAAAGTGTTTTTTAGATGAGATTATCATTTAAGTCAGTAGACTCTGAGTAAAACAGATAATCCTCCATAATATGAATGGGCCTTATCCAATCAGTGGAAGGCTCTAACAGAAAAAGATTGATCCCACCCCCCCACCCTACCAAAAGAGGGCATCATGACTGTAGTCTGCCTTTCGATTTGACCTGCAGCATCAACTCCTCTTTCCTTGGTCACCAGCTTGCTACAGATTTTGGACTTGTCAGCCTCCACACTTACATGAGCTAATTCCCTAAAATATTTTTTTCTCTACACACACACACACAGGCACACACACACACAGGCACACACAGACACACAGGCACGCGCACACACACACACACACACACACACACACACACCCCCTATCAGTTCTGTTTCTTTGGAGAACTCTGACTAATATGGCCAAGGTCCCTTTCAGCTCTATCTCCCTGTGATTTATGTATAAAATGGAATTTCTCCTTTGAATCTGTGGTTTGACCCTGTTTGTATAAAAATCTTTGTCTGCATTTATTATTTGTCATAAGTTTGCATCCTTGAAGTAGATCCACTGCCTCAGAGATGTGAACATTTTGAAGATCCTTGGTACTTATTTGGATTATCTAAAATATCCTAGGGTTTTGTGGCATGTTCCCTGCATTTATAGTTTTTGAATTAAATAGCAAAGGAAAATAATTTTAGAGTGTTTGTCATTTGCATAGCTTCGTTTGTTTTATTTCTCTTTCTTCCCTATGAAGTCCCCACATAACCTTTCATCCTATGCCTTCAGTTGGCGGCAGTGCTAGTCTATGAATATCAATTTTTCCCCCATAGGTCTTAATCTTCTTGCTTGTTGTGGAAAAGAAATTACTGTCTAAAACCATTCATATGAGAAATTAGTAGCTCCTAAAATACTGCTGAAGCAAAAGAGAATTTTCCAACTACATCTGCAGGATAGTATATCGTAGCAAAAAGTTTAATTCAGTCCTCCTAGACATTATACTTGCACTTTTTTTTGAACGCTGACCTAAATACACCCCTATTTATCAATGCCTTGTGCCATGTTTCTCTCTGATTCCCTATTTATAGGGCTTAGATCCCTTCCTTCTTTTAATTTTTTCAATAAATACTCAGTTCCTAGTAGGCACTGGAGATAAAGCGTGGACAAAATAGGCTTTTGTCTGCACTGTACAGCATGCATCTATGAGGGAAAGGAGAATGTCACCACCAAATGCACAAAACGTTGAAAACTCAAGTCCAGAAATAAGAAAAAATATGAAAAGATAGAGAATTTTGGAAATACAGAGTCAGGGTAACAGGCTGTTTTTGTTCTCTTATATTGCCTAACACTTCAGGTCTCCCAGTATTCTTTTGGCCAGGGTAACTACCCCAAGCCCCACCAGTCAGGTTAGAAGACAAGCCATGAGGACGTTACAGGTAAGCATTGTGGACACCAAGCTTTCAGTGGAGGTATTACTACATTTGGAGAGAGTTGTTTTAAATTACAAAAATAATCATGTTGTTCAATGATAAAAGCTTCAGAAAATAGAGAATCAACAAAAAAAATACAGTCAAACCATGGAGATAACACACACACACACACACACACACACACACATGAAACACTTTATTATGAGATTCAGTGTCATTAAATATGTACATATTAAAGCAGATGCTGAAAAAAAAATCAGGCTCCTGTCCTGCATAGTATTTGGTAGTCTTTGTTACTTAAAATGATGTTGCAGATTTTTTTTTCTGCCATGAAATATTTTTCTAGAATGTAACATGAATGGCTACAAAAGTACCCTAATGTACCTGACCCTGTACTATTGTTACTATTGTTGGGCATTTATGCTTTCTCCATTTGTTTATCTTATCATAGCATTTCTGACCATTTCCTTAAGATAAATTCATAGAAGTTATATTGTTGGGTCAAAGTGAATGCACATTTTTACTATTCTTGTGGCATATGGCCACAATTGTGCCCATGACACCCCACCAGCAATGTAGGCAGACACTACAGAGGTTGTATTAAAAAACAAAAGCAAACCGAAGGTCGGCAGGTAAGATGAACAGGCAAATGGTGCCAGTGCAAAGCCCCCCAGGTCTTCCCCAGTGACAACTGCCTTTGGAGAAGGCTCTTTTTTTAATATATATTTTATTTTATTTTTCAGTGTTCCAAGATTCATTGTTATGCACCACACCCAGTGCTCCATGCAATACGCGCCCTCCTTAATCCCTACCTCCTCCCCTCTATAACCTTCAGTTAGTTTCTGAGTCCACAGTCTCTCATGGTTTGTCTCCCCCTCCAATTTCCCCCAATTTACTTTTCCTTTCCTTTTCCTAATGTCCTCTGTATTATATCTTATGTTCCACAAATAAGTGAAACCATATAATTGACTTTCTCTGCTTGACTTATTTCACTCAGCGTAATCTCCTCCAGACCCGTCCATGTTGATACAAAAGTTGGGTATTCATCCTTTCCGATGGACCACATCTCCTTTATCCATTTGTCTATTGAAGGGCATATTGGCTCTTTCCACCATTTGGCTATTGCAGACATTGCTACTATGAACATTGGGGTACATATGGCCTGGAGAAGGCTGTCTCTATTCAGGTCAGAACGGGCTCTTTTGATTGTCTTGAAGCCCATGTCCTGATGAAGCAGATTGAATGTCTAATGGGCTCTGTGTGGTATTTTACAAGCAAGATTTGGGCATTCTTCCAGTTCTGGTCAGTGTTAGCCAAGTCACTTTCTTGGCACAAAGCTGCTAACTAAAGTCAGAGATTCTTCCCTTGTAGGTTTCTGGGCTCTGCGTTACGTGTACGTAGATCTTGGAAGCCCAGCTTCCTTCTGCATTTTCTCTTTCGTTCCAGGCTGCAGAGAAGTAATGCTCTCCTGTTCTGTTCTCTCATGAAGGCTCTGGAATCCTTCAGTCTTCCCCAAAGGGCAGATCATTTCCTCCTTAACACTCTTCAATGGCTTCCTGTGCTATTTAGAATAAAATAAGAAGCCCCCAAGATGGAAAATGTGACCTCTCTGACTGGCTTAGTTTCTTCCATCCCATAGGCCCTCTTTCTCTCTTACACGTTTCAAGCTAATGCAGACCCATTTTTATCTGTGGTTTTGTGCATTTATGACACATTCTTGGCCCTGAGGATGTCAGAGTCTGCTCTCCTCAGTGATTCGATATCGCAGGTATCTTCTTCTGATACCCCTGGGGACCTCGCCAAATGCCCCAGGTTTTCCTTCTTTTCTGTTCTACTTCACCACCTTGAGAGAGCCTGGGACTATTCTTTGCTTTCTGGAGTACGGTCCACATCATGTGTAAGGACTGTCTTTACTCTGTGCCGAAGCTGAGGTGAGAAACTTAAGAGAAAGAAATGGGAAGGTAGGGTAGGGTGAGAATTGGGAACATGAGAGGAAGTGGCAGAGTTTTGGCTTTTCTCACTTATGTGTCTGAACTAGTTCATGTTGACTTTGTCTGTATTTAATTTATAATATGCCACTCATTTAGAATAGGGTTCAAAAATCTGAGTCCCCCTCCAATTTTGGCTGCATTAGGAACTGGAGAGTATGTAATAGCCTTATTATGAAGAGGAAGTACTAAGGGAGCCAAAATTATAGTTATGGATTTTTGAAGAAAATCACTTGTGCGTGTGTTTTGGGAAAAGCAAAATTTCAGACAGAGATGGAAAAGATGATTACTAATCAAAAGGCGGATGGTTTTTACAAACAAAAAGGGAATAATGACTGGGACTGGAGAGCTCGGGGAGAAAGCTGGGGGGACCACATTAAACTGCACTGCCCCAGCAGCACAGATGTGGGAATGGCAAAACAAGAATGTCTGAAAGGAAATTCAGGCCTTATGAGAGGAGCCAAGAAGATTTCCTTTTTGTTTTCCCCAGAATTATCAGCATCAGCTGTGACTGATGATGAAGGACCACTTAACACCCCCTTTAAGGAATATTCGCCAACCTGCTCTTCGGCCCAACCTCACATGGGCTAACATGAAGAGACATAATTTTGCCCTAATTTTTGAAAAGAACAGGAAAACACTGATGTAATCCAATCCATTTGCTTAACTCTAGAAAACCTTTCCCTGAAGTCTGTCTTTACACTGCCAAACTGAGAAGGGATGTCTGAGGAGTAATTAAAGGCTTTAAACATGAAAGAAAGAGAAATACTTACTGCAGTCTGGGGACTCAGTGAGAATAATGGGAACCAAGGGAAATTTAGATGGGCAAACTCGATTCGGTGAGAAAGTATCTGTCAATATTGTACAAGATGTTTAAAGTTGATGCTGGTGAGAGCCAGTCAGCTCTGGTTTACTTTTGTTCAGTCTACACTAAGCAAATAAGTATTTTAAACAAGATTGCCAGAGGCAGAGTAATGTCCGCCCCAGAAAACAGCCTCCTTGAGGGTTTGGGCTCTTCTCTGTTGATTATAGAGCAGTGTAGATTACACATTAAAAGTCCTTTCCTTAGAACATCTACGTTAAGCACAGTTATATAGAGTTACTGTTATGGCCTGAATATGTAAACTATGTTTTTTAAAATCATTTTTTTCTATAATGCTACTTTGGAGATACATATATGAAAATTCTGTAGGCAACCTCAGCTGGACATAGTCAACAATGAAGTCCTTCTTTGTTTTTCCTTTTACTCCACTGCTTGATTTATTTCCCTCATTTCTTTACTGGCCCCGCCTCTTCTCTGTAACCCACGCGCCTTTGCCTCACTCAGAGGCCGTTTCTTAGCCTTCGTACTTATTGGGTGAACATACTCGGGTTCATGGCTTTAGTAACATACCTGGAACCCCTGAGTTCCAGGTTTATACCTTTAATTGCATACCTAACATCTCTGTGTTTCTATAACTAATCTTTCCAGTATCTCACAGATCCCTCAAAGGTCACCTATTTTGAGAACCATTGAGTGTAAACTCCATGAGCTTAGGGAATTTGTTTCTCTACAAGTGCTAGGTGTGTGACAAAAAACGTGCTAAATATTTTTTGAATGAATTAGTAAGAGATTGTCCCAATTCACTCCCAAATATGCCTCTCATTCTAAATATTTTTTGTTTTAGTAAGCTGTACTGCTTTACAACTAGGTAGCCAAGGTAGGACACTTACAGATAGTTTCACTTCTTCCTCAATCTCTCCTTCCTCATGAAATCAATCATTAAGTCCTCTCAATTCTACAAGAGAAAATCATTGTAATCCATTTCTTTCTACGACTACTATGTATTCTCGTCTTCCTTGACAAAAGAATTTTACTTTCTGCTGTGGACTGAATTGTGCCTCCCCCACCACCAAATTTCTCTGTCAAAGGCCTAATCTTAAGGACTTCAGAGTGTGATTGTATTTGGAGGAACTTTAAAGAGGTAATCAAATTCAAAGGAGGCCATGAGGGTGGGCCCTAATCCAATCTGACTGGGTATAAAGGGGATATTAGGACATTAGGACACACACACCGACACCAGTGAGGAGTGCACAGAGGAAAGGCCTTGTGAGGACACAGCCAGAAAGTAGCCACCTGTGAGCCAAAGAGAGACACCTCAGGAGAAAACAAACCTTGCAAACACCCTGACCTTGGACTTCTAACCCCCAGAACTGTGAGAAAGTAAATTTCTGGTTTTTAAGCCACTCAGTTGTGGTATTTTGTTATGACGGTCCTGGCAAACTAACACGTCTCCCCTGAAAAGATCCCATAGTCTTCCCTAACAAAACATCATGTCCCTTCTCTCTTTCTCCATCCCCCCCCCAAATGGATATAGATATAAATATAGCTACAGCTCCACTCATCTTAGGTGGGGTTACAAGGCAATGCATAGAAACAGTAAATAGAAATCAGAAGGATAAAGCGGGATCTCATCCATCTTTCCAATCTCTGTGCCTCTCTACGTGTGATCTTTCCTAAACATCAGAACTGTTAATAAGCACAGTACCTCAGCGCCTCAAACACTTCTGGCTCAGTATCTGAGAATAAGTTCAAGTGTCTTAGCATTGTATATGAAGCCCTTTATCTGTTGTGTTTCCCTACCTGTTTTTCCAAGTCCATCTGATCTACAGCCTGAGAAGGTGAACGAGAGGCCAGAGAGAGGCAGTGATGAGTGATGAAGACACAAGTGATCTTCCCAGGTCCAACTCCAGTTTCTCAGGCCCTGGAAGCCATGTGACAGGCAATGTTATGAGCACTTTATACACAGACTCTCCTTAAATACCATGAAACACAGATGATGTGACCCACTTAGGGTCTCACAGCAAATGAGTAGCAGAGCTGAGATATAAACCCAGTGGCGGTCCGGCTATTCTGTTTGGCCCCTCGCACCCAACTCTTTCCAGTATACTTCAGTGGTTGTTAATTTGTTTAATGAAACATGTTTTGTTTGTTTATTAAGATAGCTCAGATTTGTTTCTATTACAGCAGTAAGATAGAATAAAAACCTGAAGGAGCCTGGCTTAAGTGTCACATTGTCTAGGGGGGCAAAGGAGGCCAAGTTATGCAACCCTCCCTCTGTTTTCTTTCTAACCCTTTCCATTTACCTCATAATCACCCTTAGCAACTCATGCTGTGATTGTTTGCCTACGGGTTTTTCTACAACTGTCACCTTGTCCAGCATAGTAGAAACGAAAACAAGTGATGATGACTTTTCTTCTGCCCTATCATGGAAACACCTCCAAGGGAAGGGCTACGTTGTACTGTTGGCATATACCCTCTGACCTACACTACGGGTGAGTGGCTGACTCAGGAAATCGATCAGAGTACATTGGCAATTCCATATTAATTGTGATAGTAAGTAAAAAGGAAGAGAATTACATGGGGGGCAACCCAAAGAGAAATTCTAAGGGGTTTGACTGGAACCTCTGAGAATGCTGCTTTTTCTGGAAAACCAAACTATTGCATCTGATAGATTACAAGACTGGTTCAGGAAGTGCAATGTCAGGATTCCAGAGGACTAGGGATTTCTTTGATCGTATTACATTCTCTTCCTCTCACTCTTTTGTCTCATTTTTTTTTCAGATTGTATCTACAATGTTCTTAAAGACAAAAAGGGTGGTTTTTTCCATGATTGTGTTGGATATATATGGTCTTGTTTTGCAAAGCTATTACGTAAAGATTATTAACAACCTAACTTTCTGCTTTTTCTAATTTTGCCATCACAATACAGGTTTACAAAGATTAGCTGGGATTTGTGAATTCCTGAAGCTCTAAATACTTTTGAAACATAGAGGTCCATTGCAGTTTCTGTGCTAAAACTTCCAGTTACAAAACCAAAAACAAACAAAAAGAAACAAAACAACGACAGCAACAAAAATATAGGGTTTATAGATTATTAGAAAGCAACTATTTTTACATGTGTAGAAAGAAAGATGATAAGAGGAAAATTGCTTCCTACAGTTGGTAGAATTTTATGTTATCAACATTTCTAATTGAATAAACCAATAACTCCTCCAGGTTTTTTTTTCCATTTTCCTTTGTATTCCTTATAACTCTTAATTCCATGAGAGCAGTAGTAGGTCTGGATGCTGAAAAAAGAAGTAATGCAACCTGGTGAATTCCAAATAACTTCCTCCACCTTTGTCTCAGAATATGCATGGATATCTCACCTATAGGAACATTAGGAAAGTAGTAGAGAAGGTGGGCCTATGAATCCTAAATATTTCCTTTTATTTGTATTAAATTTTTAAATTTTTAAAATTTGAATATAGTTGACACACAAATTTACATTACGTTCAGGAGTACAACTTAGTGCTTTGACAGATTTATATATTATGCTATCTTCATCACAAGTATAGCTCCCGTGTGTCCTATTACATTGCTATTACAGTATCACTGACTGTATTCCTTATGCTCGGCTTTTTATTCCTGTGACTGACTCATTCCGTAAATGGAGGCCTGTTTCTCCCTCTCTCCTTTACCCATTTGTGCCCACCCCCCACTGTCTTCCCCTCTGCAATCATCACTTTGTTCTCTGTATTTATAGTTCTGATTCTGCGTTTTGTTTATGTATTCATTTGTTTTTAGATTTTATTTATAAGTGGAATTATATGGTATTCGTCTTTCTCAGTCTGATGTATTTCATTTAGCAGGATACCCTCCAGGTTCATCCATGTTGTCTCAAATGGTAAGATCTTATCCTTTTTACAGCTGTACATACTCTATTGTGTGTGTATTTATGTGTGTGTGTGTACACAGCATTTTACGTATACATTTATCCTTTGATGTGCACCTAGGTTGCTTTCATGTCTTGGCTATTGTAAATAATACTGCAATAAACATAGTGGTGCATATATTTTTTTGAGTTAGTGTTTTGTTATCCCTGGGTAAATACCCAGTTGTGGAATTATTGGATAATACGGTATTTCTATTTTTAATTTTTTGAGGAACCTCCCTCTGTGTTCCATAGTGGCTGTACAAATGTATATTCCCACAAACAGTGAAAGAGGTTTCCTTTTTCTCCATATCCTTGCCTACACGTGTTTCTTGTGTTGTTGATTTTAGCCATTCTGACATGTGTGGGGTGGTATTTCATTGTGGTTGTGATGTGCATTTCCTTGATGATGAGTGATGTTGAACATCTTTTCATGTATCTGATGGCCATCTGTATATCTTGTATGGAAAAATGTCTATTCAGGTCTTCCACCCATTTTTAATCAGATTCTTTGGTCTTTTTCAGTATTGAGTTGTATAAGTTCCTTATATATTTTGGATATTAACCCCTTATTGGATACATCATTTGCAAATATCTTCTCCTATTCAGTAGGCTGTCTTTCTGTTTTGTTGATGGTGTCCTTTGCTATTCAGAAGCTTTTTATTTTGATGTAGTCCCAATAGTTTATTTTTGCTTTTGTTTCCTTTGTTTGAGGACACATATCTAGAAAAATGGTGCTACAACCAATGTCAGAGAAATTACTGCCTGTGTTCTCTTCTAGGATTTTTATGGTTTCAGGTCTCACATTTAGGTCTTTAATTCACTTTGAGTTTATTTTTATGTGTGGTGGTTAGAAAGTGGTCCAGTTACATTCTTTTGCCTGTAGCTTTCCAGTTTTTCCAGCTTCATTTATTGAAGAGTTTGTCTTTTTTCCTTTGTCTTGCCTGCTTTGTCATAGATTTATTGACCATAAAGCCACGGATTTATTTCTGAGGTCTCGATTTTGTTCTATTGATCTATGTGTCTATTTTTGTGCTAGTATCATGTTGTTTTGGTTACCCAACTTTGTAGTAAATCTTGAAATCTGGAAGTGTGATACCTCCAGCTTTGTTCTTCTTTGTCAAGATTGCTTTGGCTTAAATCCTAAGTATTTAAAGCAGAGAGTCTTATGGTAATACTACCTGTTATCTCTATTATTATGGCTCTGGAAGTAAATGCATACATTTGTCTATTATCCCACAAAAGTAAAAGTTGCTTTTGTTTTTCATAGCAGATGTTTCTTCTATAACAATTAGAAATATATCAAGAGCACTGGTACTGTGAATGAATGATACTCCAGGACAGTGAATCATTAAGTAGAAGAATTTTCTGAAGTCTAAAATAGCATGAAAACAAATGCTTGCAAATGTCCTTGCTAAGTTCTTACAAGACAGGCAAAGGACCTCAGTACTCAGCATCTAACAGCTTCAAAGGCATGAAAGATTTTATTTCGGCAACTGTGACTACTTTTTCCTAGAAACCAAAGGGAAACCTCCTTGACCAGTTTGGCCACATTCCCAGAGACTAGGACTTCAGAGCCAGGTTCACCCTCCAAGAAATCCCCACCTGTGGGATAATTAGTTCTATAGCTACTTGTGGAAAGTGACTGGGTTCAATTCCAGAAAAGGTACTGTTGATTTTGACATCTGTGGCCTTTCTGAGAAGCAGCATGAGTAGCCAAAAAGCTGGGCAAAGTCATGGTAATGAGATACTGTAGTCATCATGGATAAATATCCAGTGAGGGTTTGCTTAAAAGTAGGCCTGGCAAAATTAATCTACAGTGATAGAAATTAGACCAGTGAGTATACAGGGGGTTGGGAACTGACTGCCAATGGCATGAGTGAATTTTTTGTGTTAATGGAAATGTTCTCTACTCTGGTTGGGGAGCTGGTTACATGGGTATATGCTTTATTAAAACTCATCCAAGTGTACGCTAAAATGGATGAAATTTGACATGCCTAAATAAAATTATATCTCAATAAAATTTTAAAAATGGAAACCATGGTTGAGTGGGTGACTGGCTTTGGACGCAGGATCCTACAACAAAATGGGGAGACAAAGAGTGTCCTGAAAATGTCCCCTTTCTGAAGCTTATGAGCCTCTTCTTCCTCCTGGCCTTCCTCCTGGTATAGGGTTTCTTGGAGGGGCCCTCAGACTCCTCAGGCAGAACTTTGTGTCTAAAATTTCCCATTCTTTCCTCTTCCCACAGTTCTCTCCTTGTTTTCCCATTTTTCATATTCTGGTCTGTTCACTCATCACTGCATCCCTAGCACCGAGGTTTTTTGTTTTTTTTTTAAAGATTTTATTTATTTATTTCACAGAGGGAGAGAGATCACAAGGAGGCAGAGAGGCAGGCAGAGAGAGAGGGGGGGAAGCAGGCTCCCCGCTGAGCAGGGAGCCCGATGCGGGCCTCGATCCCAGGACCCTGAGATCATGACCTGAGCCGAAAGCAGAGGCATTAACCCACTGAGCCACCCAGGCGCCCAGCACCGAGGTTTTTAAATATGAACACATATTTAAAAACAAATATGTGTTTAATGAATGCCTGGATAAGTAAATGAAAGAAGGGAGGGAGAGAAGAGAAAGTTAAAAACTCATGCCAAGACATCTGTGTCTCCTAACAAACTATTTAATTATCTTTCTCAGTGTTTTCTCTCCTTGCCTTCCTTATTCTTTTTCACTAAAAACCAATTTCTAGGGGGAGAATTAGCTCAAAGGAAGGTATTTATTCTTCTAGACAATTGAGAAGAAACTTAGAAGAAAATTGATGCGTTGACTAACTGCTTAAAACTGAGTCGAGTAGGTGACTGGAAGGGAGGTTGGGGATGGGAGGGATTGCCCAAGCCACTCGGTCTGTGCCCTGCTTTACCCTGCCTGTGATGAGAATGGAGCATCAAAGCCCTGGGAAGAACATGGGCTGTGAAGTCAGTTAGACATGGGTTCAAATCTCAGCTTTGTCACTGACAAGCCACATGACACTGGACACGATGCTTAATTTCACTAACCCTGTTTCCACATCCACAGTGGGTGGTAAATATTACCTATCCCACTAGATTATAAGGACTAAATGAATAACACATGTGCTTGAAACTTGTTTCTTCTTTTTTTTACCCTTTCCTTATCCCCAGAAACTCCTTCCTAGCCCAACCAGGCATGCCAGCAAGACCCCTGAGATGAAGGGGTGCCCACAGGGGTGGGTGGTTACACTGTAGTATGTGACAGGGTGAACAAATGGTGGTATGGTCAGGGTATAATGACAGAAATGAAGGGGCATTCCTGTATATCATAATATCCAGCTTTAAATGATAACTATTCTATTCTGAGATAATAATTAAGTGGTAAATATATCCTGTAGATATTCTCCACGAGGACAAGGATTTACATCTTTTTTGTTCCCTATCCTACTGCCAAGGAATGAAGATACAGAAGAGGCACACAAATCTTTGCTGTATGAAAGAATATATAAACCAAAATGTGTTGCCCCTTTAAGCAAGACCAGAAAAAATGAGCAAACCCCTTCTCTTTAAATGACTTAGGATCTGGATTGCCACTGATACTTTCCAAGATGAATTTTATAAAAGCTTTGCTCTGAGAGTACTACAATTGTCTGCAAAGTTGCCTGGGAACGATATAAAGAAGGAATGTTTTTGAATGTTAGTATAACGTCTCTGTGTATACAGCTCACAAAATAGATTTTTTTTAAATTGTAAACTAACAATCTGTGTGAATAATTGCAAAAGAATAGAGAGGAAGATAAAATCATACCACTCAGATACACAATTTTAAGAAGCTTATGTGTTTTCCTTCTAGTTTTTTTAAGCACAATATCAATACATACCTGTATACAGTTTTAGAGTTGAAATTATGGTATGGATGAATTTTTGAATTCTGATTTTTATTATGCTATAAGCACTTCATCTTTAACCATTTTTCATATTTTTAAAAATTGCTGATGTCCTATGGAATGTGTCTCAACATTAATGAGAAATGAGCCTAGATGGGTTGCAGAAATAAGACCAGAGGAGGTGCCGCCAATAATGGTTGATTGAAAAAATGAAGCACGGGCGCCTGGGTGGCTCAGTGGGTTAAAGCCTCTGCTTTCGGCTCAGGTCATGATCTCAGGGTCCTGGGATCGAGGCCTGCATCGGGCTCCCTGCTCGGCGGGGAGCCTGCTTCCCCCCCCCATCTCTCTGCCTGCCTCTCTGCCTCCTTGTGATCTCTCCCTCTGTGAAATAAATAAATAAAATCTTTAAAAAAAAAAAAGAAAAAAAAAAAGAAAAAATGAAGCACATGCACCCTGCCCCCCTGTAATGACATCATGTTCTTTGTGACGCTGGAAAGTAGCACTTCTGGGAGCCAGACTAAGTAGATTCAAAGGACACCTGGGGGCCTGGAGTTGAGAGGAAAAGAAAACACTTATGAGGAAGAAAACTGACAGGGAAAGCCAGAAAATCAATGCTTAATGCCCTGTCAGCCAGTCCAAAATATATTTGGTGTTGAGAGTGCTGTCCATTATTAAGAAATCAAGATAGTGATTTACCTTTATGAGCTCTGGCATCCTTTCTACATACACACTTGAGCAACCTCGAAGGAAGAGATTTCCAAGTGAATATGAAGGCTCTCTAAGATGGATTATCTTTACTGCGATGATAGCTAATATTTACTGAATGCTTGCTGTGTCCGAAGATCTGTTCTGTGTTCTTTCCACCTGTTAACTCATTTAATTCTCCGCATGATTCCACTAAATAATTTCTATTATTATCCCACTATTCTCATATTACAGAAAGAGTAAAGGAGACACAGAGAAGTTATATAAATTGTCCTCAGAAAGTATGACTTAAATGTAGGAATTCAGAATACATGCATATATATAGTTATTTATGTATATTTGTATGTATAACTCATAGACTACATATATACGTGATTCATCTATTATGCATGTGTGTGTGTAGTTTCCCCACTGGTGTTTTTCCTAACCTTGTTAAAACCTTGCCTGTATTCCCCTCCAACTGTGGTCCAACCCATTTGTCCTCTGCTTATGAAAATTTGAGAACTGTGCTGGTTGAACTTTCTCAACACATGTTTATTACAGCCCACCACAAGTGTGTTTTTCTTCACACTGTTCTATCAACAGTTCTGTGTAAGAGCACTAATAGCACTAACAGCTTGGGTGACACAGTCAGTTAAGCATCTGACTCTTGGTTTCGGCTCAGCTCACAATCTTGGAGTCGTGAGGTTGAGACCGCATCCACTCCACACTCAGTGTGGAGTCTGCTCAAGGTTGTTTCTCTCCCTCCCTCTGCCCTCCCCCTACTCCTGCTCACATGCTCTCTCTAAATAAATAAATAATCTAAAAAAAGAGAGAGAAAACTAATAACCTTTCCATTTGTCATGGAGACTTTTCAGACATTGGACCTCTTTGTAGCTTTCGAGTTAGCAACTTCCTCCTAGATATTTTCTACCCCTTAGTTTCTATATTGCTGAGTATCCTTGTTTTGTATTTTTACGGTGTTTATCTGTTTAATGTGTTCTTCCACTCTGAATTCTTCCATTCTCCAGATTTTTATTTACATCCCACCATTTTTCTTACTCTGCACATTTTCCTTGTCTGATAGCATCATTTTTGAATGGTTCATCTCTCATCATGATGTGATGATTGTGAAGCCTGTAACAACTCTATCCAGAGTTATTTAGTTTACTTGTATCAGCTGAACGTCCCCTGAGTGTCTGAGAGGCACCTTAAACTTAACATGTACAAAGCTCGACTCATCATCTTTGTCTCAAGATTTGCTCATCCTTCCACACCCTACCTCAGTGAACAGTACCATGTTCTACACACTGCTAACTAGAATGTTAGTATTATTCCTGTTTTCTTGCTTTTCCTATTTTATTTCCTAATATTACATGAATCTTGTGTTAATGACATCACTTTGAGTTGCAAGGGACAGAAATCCAATTTAAATTTCCCTTGAACTAAAGGAAAACTATACAGATTTACTCCAGCAGCCCAAAGCCCAGATCTGTGAAACCTTTCCTAAGCTGAAATGGCATGAAGTGAAGAAGGAACGGCCATTAATTTATACGGAAATATTTTGAACATTTCCAGACCCAAAATGTAACGTCTCTTAGCCTTTTTTGGTACCTTAGGACACATGTTGCTCATGGATGCACAGAATAAAAGCAAAGCTATGTCAGCTTGGTACTGAGATGCTGAAGATGTTTCCCAGGAAGGAGCTTGGCGGGGCCACAGTCCCATTGCTCAGGGTGCACGCTACCTGTAGAACATCTTCTGCAAAACAAACACTAAATGTTATTTTCCCCTTTGGCCTTTTTTCATAAAAATGAATCCCTTTTGGATTTCTCTCAATTAGGGAAGACAGGGCTCATGTGGGTCTCTCACCAAAACAAAGTGGTGTAACTCCAACTTTCAGAAAGCTAAGGGTGCTTGGGTAGACTTGGGTCACCTTGACCGGTAGAAAGACGGCTGTGCAACAAGGGAATCCATGCTACCCGTGTCCCTCTAAATCTCTCAGCCTCTCACTTGTACCGCCCACACTGGTCTCTGCTTCTCTCTTTGTGTGGCTGTATCCTCTCTGGCAACCACAGCTTCGTGTGGAGAGGAAATGCCATTTTCCCTCCTAACCCCAAACCTAGAAAAGATTTTTATTGGTTCCATTTGGACCGTACTTTCACTTCTTGGCTGAGTTACTGTGGTGAGGGTATGGAGTAAGAAGGTAGGAGGGGTTAACAGATTTGACCCATTCATGTAGCAGCCACTATTGGTGAGGGGGAGTGGATCCATTCCCTAAATGAAGACGCCGCCTTTTATCAGCAGAATCAGAGAAAGGGGGGCTGCACAGACAAAAAATAATAAATGCCCACTACAAATCTATTCCTTCCTCTCTATCCTCACTTCTATTTCTCTTGGCTAAATTAGTCTCCTAAATTACTATTTTGATCCCTTCTCTTCTCTGCCTGACTTTAAATTCTGTACTCTCCAAGTCCATATTTAACACAGGGACCTCATTTTATATAAATAAAGAGGTAAAAAAGTAAACAAGAGTGTGTGTGTGTGTGTGCACGCACACACACGTGTTTGTGTATGTGTGAGTACATGTGTGTAAAACCATTATCCACCTATATCAAACCGTACAATGCTTCCATTCTTCTCCAGGTTAAAGTCCAATTTTCTTCCTATAGCCTCCATGACCCCGATACCCAAACCTGGCAATCCAATGTCAAGTCTTTTCACTTTGGGTCCAGCTCTTGTTTTTGCTGAATGCATTAAGCCTTTCCTTTGCTTCTCTGATCAATTTCTTCCTTCTGCCTACTATGCCTGTTTTTATATTTCCTCTGCCCGAGTCCTGCTCAGTCCTTAAAACTCAATTCCTGTTACCTCCTGGATATTTCTCTGACAGGCATCCCTCATAACTTCAAACAGTGATTTTCTTTAAAGATTTTATTTATTTATTTATTTATCTGACAGAGAACATGAGTTGGGGGGGTGGGTCAAAGGGAGAGGGAGAAGCAGACTCCCTACTGAGCAGGAAGCCAGATGTGGGGCTGGATCCTAGAACTCCTATATCATGACCTGAGCCGAAGGCAGATGCTTTACTTATTGAGCCACCCGGGATGCCCCTCAAATGATTATGTTTTTTATGACTACCCTCCCTAACAATAATGCAGGCTTCCTGAGGGCAGGAACTTTGAGTTAAATTACTGTGGTAGTCCTCATATTAAAGAATTGCTTTGTGAGTGGGAAACAGTTTAGAATACTAAGAAAATGAAGTTAAGTATGAAAATGCCACAAACTCAATCAATTATATGATTCATTATTTCTGAGATACCTGGTGGGATTCTACTCTAAAACATTTATAAAT
Organism: Ailurus styani; assembly: GCA_002007465.1. NCBI lineage: Eukaryota > Metazoa > Chordata > Mammalia > Carnivora > Ailuridae > Ailurus > Ailurus styani. The sequence goes on along the minus strand of LNAC01000071.1, from coordinate 4,413,578 downwards.
CACATTTTTTACCTACTTAAAATAATACTACTGTTTCTTAATTGCATCTATTATATTTGACATTCAATTAAAAATCCTTTTATCAAATGGTTTGTTTTGAAAATTGAATAATCTGATTTTTGAATATTTTGAATAAGTGAAAGATTGCCAGAATCATATCTTATTCTATATTTTCAAAGAGAGCACATTGACCAAATGAGACTTTTCTTTGATTCTGTAATTTAACTTATCCCAGCAATATCACAAATAGTATTTTTTTTAAAGATTTTATTTATTTATTTGACACACAGAGAGAGATTACAAATAGGCAGAGAGGCAGGCAGAGAGAGGAGAGAGGAGGAAGCAGGCTCCCTGCCGAGCAGAGAGCCCCATGCGGGCCTCGATCCCAGGACCCTGAGATCATGACCTGAGCTGAAAGCAGAGGCTTTAACCCACTGAGCCACCCAGGCGCCCACAAATAGTATTTTAATTGATACAATATTGTACTTGGAAAAGTTAGTGGATGTTATATCAGATCTTTAGTAAACAAAAGGTAAATCTTGGAATTCTTTTAAAATAAATCATTTTACCAATTTATATTCATAAAATTTATTCCTTAACCTTGTGTGATTGAATTGACTACTGTTTTTCCCCTTTCTTTTATGATATATATCTGACTTTTCTTCCCTTTCTTCATGGTACCCATTCTCCATCTCCTTGGCTGCTCCATTCATTTATTTAACAATTATTTACTGAGTCCTTTCACAGAACTGGTCTCCATCTCAGAGCCTCTGCTCAGGAGTCACTTTCTCCTTATATGTCCTTGTTTACTTCCATGGGGCCATTGTTGTATCCAACAGAAACCTTTCATCTGAGCTCCAAAGCCATACATCCATTTGCCTGTTATGCATCTTGGATTTCTAACTGCTGTCTCTGACTCTACATATCCAAGTTGAACCCCCACACACACCCTGCCACACACACAGTTTCCTCCTCTTTTTAGTGAATAGTACCACTGAGCACAAAATATGCAAGCCAAAGCACTGAGAGTCTTTCTTATCTCTTCTCTGTCTCTCCCCATCCTGTCAATCACCAAGTCCCATTGATCTTGTCTACTTGAACCCTCAGCAATCAATCCATCCACTTACTTCTTTTTCCATTGTCACAAGTCTAAGTCCCCATCATCATCTTTCTGTACTACTCTAATTCACTTGTGAATAGTCCCTAGCTTCTACTTTTGCTTTTCTCCAATCTATTATTCACTCTGTTGAACCAGTGATCCTTTAAAAAAAATTGATCTGATTATGTTACTTANATCTATTATTCACTCTGTTGAACCAGTGATCCTTTAAAAAAAATTGATCTGATTATGTTACTCCCATGCTTAAAACTCTAAATGATTTCCCATTACTTCTAGGACAAGTTCCAAAATACTATTTCAAATGGCCTACAAAAACTAACTTTCCTTTCCGCACTCACCATTATTTCTCTTCTGGATTCATCTCTGTATATCAGTCATGAAACCTTTCTTTCGTTTCTCAAAGAATGCCCTTTTCTACCTCAGGACCTTTTCACATGCTTTTCTTGTGTTTCTGTTTATATTAAAGCAGAAATAAAATAGCCATATGGTTAGAAAAAATCACACAGTACAAAAAATCTATAAAATAAAAATAAATCTTTCCTCGTACTCCCACTCCTGCCACTCTTACCAAAGCATCCAATGCCATTTGCCTCTTGTATGTTTTTCTAAAATGTGTGTGTGTATGTGTGTGTGTGTACATACATGTGTACATGTATGTTTGGAAGAAAGGGGAAGAAATGGGTTTACTCTGTATTCTGTAATATAGTATAATGATTAAAGTACAAAATCTGGAAACTGAATGCCTGAACTCCGATTCACTGCCACAAAGTAGGTGTGGGATCTGGGTCAAGTATTTAACCATTCCATGTCTTAGTTTGCTCATGTGTAAAGTGGGAAAGTAATGGTATCTACCTATAAGTTGTATACAATTATGATCTCACCATATATTAGTAATTTTCTCTTCTTGTTCAGTGTTTATACCTCATTTCTTTCTCTTGTAGATTTGCTTTGCTGATATTTCTAGAACAATATACATAATGGATGTGCATAATGGAGGTATTAGTGGGCATTCTGGTCTTGTTTGTGCCTTTAATTGTAATGCTCTTCTAGTGCTTCACCATTAAGCTTATTGAGGCTAACTGATGCTGACTTTTGGGTTGAGAGAGGTTGAGAGAGGTACTATACATTAATAACTATTACTGTATTTTAAGTACCTATTTTTATTCTACCAAAGATGTTTATGAAAAATTGATTTTCAATCTTGNTGAAAAATTCATTTTCAATCTTATCACATGAGGTTTGGACCACTTGAAAGGATCATATATTTCCCCTTTGGATCTATTAGTATGATGTAATTTAACAGAATTTCTAGAATTTCTAGCTTATACACCATTTTCAGATATTTCAGTCATATCCCACTCATCTTCCTTTCTTCCTTCCTCCCACCCTCCCTCCCTTGTTCCTTCTTTCCTTCTTTTCTTTTCTTTTTTCTTTTTCTTTCTCTTTCTTTCTTCTTTCTTTCTCTCTCTCTCTTCCTCTCTTCCTCTCTTCCTCTCTTTCNTTCTTTCTTTCTTTCTTTCTTTCTTTCTTTCTTTCTTTCTTTCTTTCTCTCTCTCTCTTCCTCTCTTCCTCTCTTCCTCTCTTTCTCTTTCTCTTTCTCTCTCTCTTTCTGTTTTATTTAATTTACAGAGAGAGCAAGAGCCAGAGAACATGAGCAGGGGGTAGGGCAGAGGGACAGGGAGCCTGATGAGGGGCTCAATCCCAGGACCCAGGGATCATGACCTGAGCCAAAGGCAGACACTTAACTGTCTGAGCCAACCAGGCAACCCTCATCTTTATTTCTTAGTTCTGGTTTATCTTTTATTTGGTCATACTATTCTAGAAAAAATAAAATTTATTTGGGGTCTAAAAAACATCACTATTAAGATTTAATTACTATATTTAGTCAGCTTTCTAAGTGTTGTCTATCTCCCCTACAGTTTCTCCTTCCCCTATTTTTCTTTCTTTCCTCATCTTTTCCCCCCTCTAACACCTCTGATTTGTATGATATTGGTGCCAGATTCATATCCCAACACAACTCATAATGGGCACTTACCAAGTAACTCCCAGTAAAATGTGGCTGAAGAACATATGAAAGTAAATAGATAATGTGCCTTTGTAAATTAAGGTAGGGTGTTCTAAAACAATTTAAGATTTAATAAATGCTCAGAGTTTCAGGCACATTGCTAAAAAGACAATTGGTGATTATGTCATAGTTTCCACCTTAAAGAAATCTTCTGTTTGGTGAGACACCACTAGGCAAGTATAATACTTGACAATGGCATGTTACCAGGGCATGTAGGAGGGATGCCACTATCTGGGAAAGACCCTGGAGTGCACAATGTTTAGTTGAGTTCCAAAAGACTAACAAAAACCAACTTTTCTGGTTTGGAACAATTGAAAAAGATTCAAAAACAAAAGGAATTAGATATGAAATTCTAGAAAGTATAAAATATAACTAATACTTACGTTTCTTGATTTCAAATTTCTGTAAGAATAAAATTTAATGTTTTGAGCTGCCTTATAATAAAGTTATAACAAATAGTTAACGTTTTTACCTCCAGTTAATTGGTGGAAGCACAAGGTCACGTGGCATTTTTAAAATCTGCCCCAAGTAGCTTTTCTGCTCTAAGATCCTAATTTTTGGGCATCTTTATGTAAATTTGGGAGCTAGGTTTCTCTTTATCCCAGGAAAAAATATTACCAAGTATGATGGGAGATTTTACATGACATACCATCAGCTGTTAGAGCATATTATTCACATAAATGAGTGTAAATCTAGAAGTTACAAGTTGAGGGGCATTAAATGAATTTACTTGAGTACTGTAAGTTTGCAGTGTTTACTAGTACTAATGTACTAAGTAATGATAAGAGTGATTCTGGTAGTAGAGGGGAATAGATGGTGCTGGTAGTGGGGAATTTGTACAATACCACGCTTTTGAAAATCATTTTAATAGACACACTGNGAATAGATGGTGCTGGTAGTGGGGAATTTGTACAATACCACGCTTTTGAAAATCATTTTAATAGACACACTGGATTTAGGAGTTTGAAGTCCTAAGCAACTTTTTGGCCTCAAATGATATTACTAATTTTGTCATGTATCTTACCCATAAAATTTCATCTGAGATGACTTTTTGACCTTTCAAAAAATCACATTTACTCTTTTATTATTTGAGAGAGAGAGAGAGCATGAGCAGGGGGCAGGGAGAGGAAGAAGCAGACTCCCTGATGAGCTAAGATCCCCATGCAAGACTCCATCCCAGGACCCCAGGGATCATGACCTGAGCCAAAGGCAGAAGCTTGACCTACTGAGTCACCCAGGCACCCCATATTTACTCTTTAAGATAGAGTATTTGACACCTCTGAGGAAATGTATAAAAACAAAGGCTCTGAAGGCAGTTCAAAAATGGTGGCTCTGACAGGACTACTGAAATAAGTACTTAGCCTCCTGGAGTGATTGTTTTGAGTAAGAAAACACTCAATTAGATGTCTCCATAAAAACTACTAGTTGTCCTTTTTTTTTTTTTTTAGATTTTTATTTATTTATTTGACAGAGAGAGAGATCACAAGTAGGCAGAGAGGCGGGCAGAGAGAGGAGGAAGCAGGCTCCCTGCCGAGCAGAGAGCCCGATACAGGACTCGATCCCAGGACCCTGAGATCATGACCTGAGCTGAAGGCAGAGGCTTTAACCCACTGAGCCATCCAGGCACCCCCCAGTTGTTGTTTATATCCATTTTTCCTTTTTACGTGGTAGGAGAGTCCCAGATTTTTAAATGGATACATCGTCACATTGAATAAAGGCAAATGTCCTTGCCTCTGAGCAAGATGAGGCCATGTCACTTAGTTTTGATGAATGGAGTATAAGTGGAAGTGTAACACGGCAGCCTTGAATCTTTATTAATGGACAGTCATTAAGTGTCCTTGGTCTTTTCTTCTTTGTCCCCTTTCTTGTCCCCTTTGCCTTCCTACAAGCTGGAATGCTTCAAAATTGCTGGACCTAAAGTCTCTATTTTGGTCCATGAGGTGGCTTTGGGATTGTAGGCCATATAAGTAGTAGAATAACAAGATGGAGTCTGGGAACTTAAAAATTTTAAGTACAGGTCTGAGATTGCTTTCCTTCAGGCTTCTGTGTAAGAGAAATAAGCTTATCTCTTTTGTAAGTAACTGTCACTTGGGGTCTCAGTTACTCAAAAGGAACTCCATCCTATTTGATATGTATGCATAAGTTCTACTGTTGCTGTTCAAAATATATTATTTTATAGGGTTAATATGTACTTCTAAATGACAGTATAAAAGGAATATATTTTATAATTTAACAAGCTTAGTTGTAGTTTACAGTCGCATTAGTGTATTATCATTTGAATATTAATTTTCACAAAAATTTCCAAATTGGGAAAATATTTGAGTACCCTGAGGTTAGCTGCGATGGGAGTCTGGTGAAGAGAAGCTGCATTCCAGATGCGAGAGGGGCCTGAGGCCTCACGCAGTCTACCTGAAAATCCAGTGTCGCTCAGACCTCACCTCTGACTTCTGCCCAAATATTTGATGCCACCGAGTTACAGGTACTGTTTTAGGGGCTGGCTATAATGTAATGATTGAAACCAAATCCTACTTGTCATGGAACTTTCATTCTAGTGTGTGGACATAGATGATCGATAAGTAACCAAATAAATACATAGTAGATGAGCGGTGGTAGCTGTTATGAAGAAATCCAAGGGAGGATTAAGACACAGCAGAATTGAGTATGTGCTGGGGGGTTGGGGTGACAACTCAGAGATCTTCCCTCAGCCTGTATAAGGTACACATTTAACAACCGTATACTTGGGCCTATTGCTTTAATATGTTCCATCTCCTATTCCCTCCCAGGTGAGCACGCACTGATGTGCCAGTGACCTCCTCATTCTTGTACCAAGAGCATTCTAAACAATCATAGACTTGGACCCTCCATAGGGCTTGGATTCTATGATGAGAAAGATGAGAGTCCATTTTTTTTTTTTGCCTGTTTCAAGTTACTTTTAAGTTCAAGCATACAGCTTGACAGAAACATTTAACTTAGAAGAGCCCAATCTATGTTCAAATTTCACTTTCCACATATTTCCCCAGAGATGATACTTTTACTTCTCATTACTTGTCTCAAGCTACAGCCTATATTTAAACAATCTTTTAACACTGGGAAAGTAGTCCTGTAAAAACAAAGCATGGAATTCAAGGTGGGGAAAGAAGTACATGTGTCTACGGGTCATACCTTCCCACTCACTACCCAAATGTCATTGAGCAAGCCACCAAGCTCATTTCTGCATCTGTACAATGAAACAAAATTCACAAGCTTCTACAGTTTAATGAGAGTCTCCCTGTGAAGAATGTGAAAAACTATAAAACCCTATATTATTGTATTTACTGTCCTCCACAGACCAGGGCATTTTAGGCCATTGAGATTCCCTGAAGCTCATGTGAAGACTGTAGGCTGAGAGGAGAGCAGCTTCTAGAAGGCCGAGTTTAAGTAAGCATATCTTTGTTGAAACTTGTTTCCTTAATTTACTACAATCATTACTCCTGGCCAGTAAGGGCATATTCTCAACGTTCTATGAACAGCTGCAAATTAAAGGGAAATTTGCTAGGGATAAGCTCATCACAGTATTTCATCTCTAAATATATATCACATTTGTTTATAAAAAATGAAAGAAAGTGTCTAAACGTAAAATTAGAAGGTGATGCCAAGCCAGTAGAAACATTGTGACATCTATGACAGGCGAGGTTAATAATTCTTAGAGGGAACTTGCAGAAATCAGTAGGAAAGAGGTAAACATCCTGAGAAAGGGGACGCTGTATCTGCATACACAACTTAAATAAAAGGTTAGACTACAGATAGATGAGAAATGTTCATTCCCGGTGGTTACTGAAGAAGAGGTTTAAAAAAAAATGCCATTTTCTTTCCTGTTGGCAAAGATTTTATAAACATTTAAAAAATAAATCTTGCATTTTTTAGAGAAGGGAGGAATGGAAATTCTCATACACTGTTGGTGGTAGGTATATAAATTAGTACAGCTGGAAAAAATGGTAATATAAATAAAAAGTCATGAAAATATGCATAAGATCAAAAGGTCTTGAAAAGGAATTCTGTTGCTTAATTTCAATTAATTTATCTCTATTTCTGTTTAATTAGAAATGATAAAGATGCACACAACATTTAATGTATTTTGATATCCATCAGCATATTATTGAGAATAGGAAATTGTAGAAACAACTTAAATAAGTAACAGCAGGGGACTGATTACACAAATGAAGCAATGAATAGTAAGACCACTTAATGGTCTTGAATTGTTTAATGAATTTAAATATTGTTTAATGAAAACCATGTTAAAATGTTATGCACAACGTTGCTCACTAAATGAATACATGCAGAGACACATTCCAAAAACAATGGGAGAGTAAATACAGTGTTTTTCTTTGGCTCGGATTGTGAATATTCCAAATTATCTCAGTGGATATGTGTTATTTTAGAGTTGTATATTAATCCCAAGGGACAGAATTTCTTTCTTTTAAAAATTATTAAAGACTGGAATCTCAAATTAGGGTGGAAAATTCGACTCGACTACGCAAGATTATCATGTTATATTTTCCAATTGACTTCCCTTTTCTGTTGAACCCATATGCCCACCAACTGGCCCATGTGAGTTTGCTGTGGGTTCAGGGAAGGTAAAACATTTCCAATTAAATGCAGATAAACTTCTCTTGGCTTAAGAAGTCATTTTTAAATCAATATTTTTCCGACTCTAAGATCAGACTATGGCTCCCTCTTCACGGAGTCTTCCCTACCCCTCAACCTCCCCCCAAATGTTTTCAGAATGCAGAATGAGGATAATGCTAGCTAGGAGGAGGAGGTCTGCCGCAGGCTGGCCTAAGGATGTGTAGTCTTATTCTGCTGGTTTTGGGTATTGCCTCTGTTTTAAAATGTAAGTTTCGTTATTATATAGGCAAGGTGAGGCCAACAGATCAGGAGACAACCGTCACTGAAAAGATTGTCACTCACCATTCCCAAGAAGGGGGGGCACTCCACACCACACAGGGAGCCACTCAGGGCGGCACCCGGCTCAGCTGTGAGGCACAGGGAACAAGGGAAGTGTGCCAGCCAAAGGCTTGATTGTAGCTCCTACGTGAAGAAATGGGCAGGGTAAGCAGGCTTAGGACTGGCTAGTTTGGGTAATTTCAACAGGCTGTGGGTGCTAGAGGCTGTCCCTCAGCCTTTGGGACCTGGCCCCAGGGTGATTAGGGTCGAGGAGAGTGACCTGGCTATGGGAGCTGCATAAAGGAGATGGTTGGAGGCATAGATTTGGCAGTGGTTGGCGTGGATACAAAAGACTCACTTGCAGACCAGTCAAGCCCTTTCGTATCTGTAGAAATTGGCTAGCCCTAGGAGGGGCTGTCTCTCCCAGGTCAGCAAGAATGCAGGTGTCAGAAACACGTGCTTAGTACAGAGTCCCTGTCCCCCTCCCTAATGTTACTTCTTCCCTTCTGGCCTCCAAGCAGTTGACATCCACTATCAACCTCCAGGGGATTCTGCCCTCCAGTCAGTCACGGGGTCCTGGCTCCTGCTTGTTTCTTGTCTGAATTTGCCTCTTTTGGCCTCTAGTTCTCTGGGCACTCTCACTTCACCTTGCATGGGCATGTGGCAAATGAGGAGTCTTCTGTAAGCACCACACGTCCTCAGGAAACTGGGACCAGAACTCAGCCCTCTCTCTCCCTGAAAACATAATTTTTGGCATTTTGCTCTAGTCCCTGGCATACTAGATGTTTTCTTAGCCCAAAGTCCCAAAGGCAAGATGACACCCAGATCTCTACTTTGGAAATTCTCCTCAGCTGTATTCCGAGGGGACAGATATTTGGATATGATTTCCTACTTCTCTTCCTCTCCTCCTCCCCTTCCTTTCCCAATCCATCCTTCCCAGCTTATCTTCTCCTCCATACACAGGAGAACTTTCCTCCTTCCTGTTTTAGAGAAACTTAATTTCCGTGACATCCCTATTTCTCCCTACTCTGTAATTTATCAAAGCCACTTTGATGGCATCACCTGAGCCTGGCTTTTTATCACTGGGACTTGCAAAGAGCAAGAACTAGGCTCTGCTCATGATTTGGCGTATTAAAATAGTATTCTGGCTATAATCTCCCCTTAGTAAATGTGACATTCTCACGACATAGACTCATCTGTATTCCTCCTCCCTTCAGAAGGATATCCTCTTAAACCCTGTTACTCGCTTCTCTTCAAGCACTTCTAGGTAAATTTGGCACTGCGCAAATTCTCACCTTTCTCAAATGATAGTTGTTATCCCTTCCCCAGGATGCTCATCTCCTTGTAGACCTAATCCCTCCCAGTTACCTGCTCGATCACTAGAAAGCTTAACCAAAACTATAAGCACAGTGGCATAATACTTGGGTTAAGTCCTGCAACACTGGGGATGGAGGAGGTCAGCAGCTGTCTCTGATGAAGGGCGGCAGAATAATCCCAGCCTCAAGTTCCCACCACGCCCCCAACCTCACCCAAGTCACTGTGCAATCTCTGGCCCTAAGACACCTGATTCAAGGACAGAGGACTAGTCGAGCGTAGGACACATTTTTGTCTCCTGTGATCTTTCCGGCAGGTGGTAATTCCATGCAATTCACTGGGGGTTTTCTTTCTGGCTCAGCTGCATTCTCCTATTCTGAAACAGTCTCTAAGTGTGCCCCTGGGCCACTGAGCTGCTGCTACTGAAATTGGAATTCCTCTGTAAAAACAGTTCTTTAAAATTCCAGAGTCTAAGCCAGGGGACTAAAAATTGCTTTTCCAAGCCCTGACCTCTCTTCCATCTACTGGTTACCCTACATCTGTTTCTGCATGTGGTGGGTCTCAGAGAATCTTGACTCTCAACTCAAAATGACATGACTCCTGAATTTGGGTCCGTTTTAGGTGTGTCTGTATTTTGACCTCTACATGTTGTGGTTTCAATACTTGCATATTAATATATAAATATAAGATAGCATCCTGTTGTTTCCTGGAATAGTAAAAAATAACAACATATCTTGATCAGTATAGACATATATATATACAACAACATCTAGTGAAACTACAGAACATCAAAGCTGAAGAAAGAAAAGTCAATAGATCTCAGAAAAGACTGAATCCATCTGAAGGAACAATTAGCTTGAAATTTGAAATCTTTACACAGTTTGGCTATCATTCCAGAGTAAAATTGAAATGCAGATATAGAAAGATGAAGAGTATTTGCCATCCATGACGCTTACTGAAAGAGCTAGTAAACGATATAACTCAATAACAGGAGAAAATGCATCCCAAAGGAATGATTGGAATGCAAGTAACAATGAAAAGAACAGAAAATTTTGAATATGTGGGCAAAAATAATACAATTCTGTTTGTTTTTAAAAATATAAAACTAAAGAATAGTCAATGAATAGATTGAGTAAATTAACCAATGAACTATTGGCTACCATATGCATTTTTTTTTAACCGATTTGGCTTTTGGCTTAATTTTGTTACTGTGTTTTTAATTATATAGAATTTCTGCATTTTTCTCTAGTAAATCTAATGATCTTCTTCATAGTTCTTTTTTTTTAGACATTGTTAACTTGTTTAAAAATTTCTTCAGAGTCCAAGGTTATAAAATATTTATTTAAATTTTTAAAACTTATATCGTTTCTCCTATTTACAAAAGTTAGGAGTCACATAAACATAACAATGTAGAAAATAAGAGTGTACTTAGGTACTGAAATAGAGAAGAGAGGAATGTTAGATAGAAAAATCATAATTTTTAAAGAGTATGAGGCTAACAGGAGACGAGATAACATAAAACCTTGAAGCTCCTAATGAAGACTTTAAACTTACCTTGAGAGTTGATTGCGAGGGCACCAATGAATTCTTGTGGTATATTGAGAGGGTGCTGTTCCTCCAGAAGGAACAATCCCATCAGCAGTCCTATCACTCCGGTATTTTTATTTTTATTTTTATTT